>JABXWE010035111.1:0-11703 GCA_014611495.1 Limonius californicus
AGAAAGATGGAATGAAAAAGGAACTTATCTGAATGGAGTGTAGAGCAGCACCGATCGGGATGACAGCCTGGGCGAGGACCAAACACAGTGAGGCAATTCCGGCGGAACTTGCGGCAGGAACAGGAGCAAACGGGCAGGCAAACGGGCAGGAGAACGTAGGAAACATTTTTTTGTACAATATCTCCAAAATTTCGAGGAATTATGTAGTAACTACGTGCGGGGCCACCAAATATGGTGCTAGGACCTTGTAAGAAGGTCTTAACACCAAATAATTTATAAATAAACGACGAATTTGGAGAGATGAAATTTATTTGTGTATTTACATAAGAAGGAAAACCGTAACTATTTATAATACATAACGACCGTTGCCCCCCCAACGCACTACAGTACAATGAGAAAAATTATAAAGAAAGGGCGTGCTACACACCGCAGGAAAAGAACTACTCGGAAATTTTTTAGGATAGATGTAGGAATCAGGAAAACCGTAAGAGATACCATTTACCTATAATTCTCATAAAAAGAAATTAGTTCCCACCGTAAGCGAAATATTTCAAGAAATTAGATCAAAACAAATGTACTTCTCTTACAAAATCCAGAAAGATTACGGTGTTTGATAACAGATACGAGATTTAAATATATAGCAATACGGCACTAATGGAAAGCGATCGCATGTACGGTTACGGGACGAATACCTTAAGATGATTAATTTATACCGAATTAGAAGTGTAATTTAATCATGGAGATAGTAGGTAGGAATCTATTGCTTGTGTACTACTATTGAAATTAATTGTCACATTGTTTTTTTAATAATGTAGCAGAGAAATGAAGATATTAGAAGTGTATTAATTTAATAAATATCCCACTTGCCGCCCCGCAGCTTTTGAATAAGCGGAAATATTTTTAAATCGAAATGTTATTAAATATTAGTTCTACCACGCCTTTCCAAGGATGGCTCCAAGTTTGCACCATTTTGTGTAACTATGTTATTTGTCAAAACAAGAGGGAAGACGCATTTCAACTGTAGTGGAAAAACTGTTATCTATTCTAGAGTATTAACCATTCTGCACATTACGTGAATATTGACTTTCCTTCTAGGAGACAAAAATATAAATTACAACGAGCTACGAACTTTCTAAGAAAATTCGGGAGTATATTAAGTAACAATATTAATTTTGACAAGCTCCCCTTAAATAAGATAAAAAGCATAGAGGTTTAGTGATGTAATACGTTTATAGACATTCTGTAAAAAGCAACACCTATGTGTGTATAGGTAATATCGACTATTTAATCAGATAACTTCCACTTGCAATACATTTTTTTTAAATGTTATTGGTAATCCGAATTTACACTTTACGCTAATTTTATATATATTTCAACAGAATTAATTTATTTTTTGTGTTTTATACGTATTTCTATTGAAATTGAGTCTATTATTATTATTAAAATGTAAATGCTAATTTCAACGAAGTAAGGCAACAAACAATTAACATATAATTGTATATTCTAATCCACAATTACATATTACATTTATAGAACTATACATACAGTCAACTGACACGTTGATGAATTGCTCCCTGTGGCTTTACATCTACGTTCTAATTTCTATTATTGTTTTGTAAATTAGCAACATATTTTCTAAGGAAAATTTTGATTTTCTGCCTATTATCCCATTGAGTTGTTCTACTTTCATATCTATTTGTTTACGTTTTTAACTATATGCCACTTCTATTTTAATACTCTATCAAAGTGTAGATCAAGATACTTGACTTCTTCAACTTGAAATATGTCCTGGATATTAATTTGCATAGTTGGGCTGCGGTCTCTTCTGAGCGTGAGTGTAATGTGCTTGGATTTTTGTCCATTTATATTTATGGGTCAGTATCTCAGTTGTAAGCAAAACAATAATATTTACACCCTTTCTTGGTAATTCTTTTAACTTTCTATCCTGTTATCAAGTCGACGACCGGGGTTTTTTGAAGCTCAGTAATTTAATTTCTCCTCAAAACTTTTGCCATTATTGTATTTTACTCTAAGAATTTTGTTAATGTTTCGTTTATTTACTGTGGTATGAGTTTTTGTATTGTGTCTACTTGTTACCAACAAATACGGGAACGTGCATCTCCTGCAATCGGCCAAAAAAATTTCATAGATATTACAAATTTTATTGTAGACCAGAGGTGAAATTACAACCTCAAGGATAGCTTTGCAAGTAAAGCTTACGCATTTGCATAACTCTGAGCTAAATATCAAACTCGCACAGATTTGCGATAATTAATAATTTAAGCGTAAAAGACTATTGTTAATTACTTACAGCATTAGTACAGTTTAAATTCTGACAAGGATTATACCGACAGGATCTACGACGTATTTTCGTTTATACGCGTGAGAGCATGTGTTTCATTAAGACAAAATAATCTACCGTTTTTCGCCTTTGTGGTGTTCGGGAATTTTCGTCTAAACGGTTGCTATCTTTCGCCACTCACTACATAGAAGTCCGGAGTCGCTAGATCTAAACATGAATGTTTTCCAAATAACGGAATGTTTTACAACTCTCCGAAATTATTAAATTTAGTTTTAACTTGGATAAAATTAATTTGGTTACGTTTTAATTTCTAATTCTAAGAAAATTTAATGTACTTTTTTTATACGTATACACTACGGTGCATGTAGTTACCTAAAAGAATAAAAGATTGTTATTACTTGAAAATTTCTTGTTAACGACACATTTATTTAATTTAACTACGTGGAAATTATTTAATATTTTTCACATCTTAACAGTAGTGCGTCACCCTAGATATTTGATAGTAAAACGTATTAATGTTTTTCTTCTATCCTACCAGGCAGCTTGAATTTGAATGCACATTATTAAAATATACACATGTATACGTATGTCGCCGTTTTGGTTGTGGTCGACTAAGTGCACGTTACGAGAGTTCGGCGTTTTTGTAACATTTTTCTGTCGGTAGTTTGGACCTGATCTTATTTCGGCTTTATGGTCGTAATCGGCAAAGAGGCCCTTACGACAATTCGGCGTTTTGGACATGGTGAACGTTTTGGTCATACTCTCGTTTCGGCGTTTTGCTCATACTCTCGTTTCGGCGTTTTGCTCGGATTAGACAATGTTCGTTAGGAAACAGCAGTATTAATGGACACACAAGATTTAATTGTTTTCGTCTTCGACGTTAAGTTACCAACCTCTGTGGTGTCGGTTAACACTGGTCGGCGTTTTGGCCTTTCAGTCGGCGAAATGGTCTTCGAATAGCAGTGAGCGTTGTAGGTCCCGTCGGCGAATTGTCCGGGCTTCCCTTCCTGTTAAGATGTACAGTATGGTATTTAGGCAATAAAATTTTATTACGAGCTTCAGCAAGACCGTGGTTTGGGTTTACCTGCTGCTTTCATTAGCCATGTCCATTTTGTACCACCTAGCCATGCGCCGCTGCAGAAGTCATCTAAAATACTTTCTGTTTTTATTCTATTCATAATTGGCTTAGGTAAAACGCACAAGGAGCGGATTGAATACTTTAAATTGGCCCGGGCAATACACTTATAAAATTGAAAACCTTTGAATGAGAATTATGTAACGCCGGCCGTTACGAAACCAATCCCGGTCAGCCCGTTCATCACTGAAAACCGCAATTGAAAGTGCTAGTTTTGTATATTCCTGTTGTTTTTTATAACTTAAAAACCATTTTACTTTACCATTTGCGTGTATGAGTAGGTAATATCTAAAGTTTCAATTAGCAAATACAATATTATTAATAAAATGCTATTCTTGTTTTACTATTTAATATACCTGTTAAAACTATTTATTATTCGTATTAGAATTCATGTATAAATTTCTCTTTTCAATAAAACACCAAAAAATTTTAAGTGGATAGATTACAAAAAAAAACGCTAAGTAATTCTAAGGGCGTTGTATTTTAAATGCGAAATAAGATACTTTAAATCTTTATTAATTTACCAAAACATATTAAACATTCTCAAAATGTATAATTCCATTTTACTCGTGTCTGCACCTGTGGAACGGCTTTTTAGTACCGGTGGCGAAGTTCTAACCCCTCGAAGAAACAGGCTGTCGTATAATACTTTTGAAAAACTATTAATATTAAAAAAAATGCAGAAAAACGCTGTGAAATATTATATATTTTAAAAATTTTTGTTGATATGCTTACAAAGAAGCTGTTTTAACACTTTTCATAAGAAGTACCTGATATATACCTTTATTCAGGTACCTTCATAAAGTACTTGGACCTGTAACTAAATGCTTTTCTGTGTTTGTACCTGTACCCGTGTCGCGTCAATTGGACGCAGTGAATTGGACGCGCATCAATTGGATGCGGTCAATTGGACGCGATCCATTGGACGCGCGACAATTGGACGCGTGCGGGAATTGGACGCGACGACTTTTGGACGCGCCGACAATTGGACGCCTCTGTAATTAAGATTTATGAAAAATGTATATAGAAAAATGCAGTTTATTATAGTTAGTACAAAGTTACCAAATAACCATTATAAAGTAGCCAGTGGTACAATAAACACAAACAAATCATAAACGCCTTCACAAATTATTCAACGCATTCTTGTAGTTGAAATTATGCACAATTCCTCGCAGGTAATCCAATATTGATCTATGCCGTAAACAGCAATCACTCTTCGTATATTTTCGGCGGTATCCCTGGAAATTCGGAAAATCCGGCTGACGCTGGTAAAGTACCTTTCTAATTCTGAAAAAGGCATTCGAATTAACAATACACCTTAATTAAACGTAAGTAACCCCACAAATTGTAATAAAGCGTATATTAAGTTTATGAACGCGTCCAACTGTCTCGCGTCCAATTATCTCGCGTCCAATTATCTGGCGTCCAATTGACGCACGCGTCCAATTGACGTACGCGTCCAATTGTCGCGCGTCCAATTGATCGCGTCCAATTACCTATATTAAAAAGAAGTACCTATTACAACACTGGTAGATATACAAGAAAAATTTCAGCGCTGTATTATACTCACTATATCTCCCAAAAAAATATTCCAACACCGATGTACTCAAAAATAATACACTTGGAATAAATACACCGGGATAAAGACATTGCGAAAAATTAATTCGAGAATTGAATTCCAATTGAAGGTAACAGGTTATAAACATGTCCGGTAATAATTCCAATAAAACTAATACATAACATAAATTAAAGCTGCCTGCCTTTATATTTACATTACTTTCTATTACATATTTATCAGCAATATTCACTAATTTTCAAATGTCAGCAGAAGAAATGCATTCGAAAAATACACCCAGTATAAAGTACTAAACAATAACCACCCTCTCCCAATAATTACCAACAGTACAAACTAAGGCCTGTTCTTATTCTTCTTAAGTATGTAGTCTAGCAACACGCGCAAAAGATATCTTTATAGAAATACCCTTGGAAACTCCTTTCGAAAAAGGCACTCCACAGAAATTAGTCACATCAACCCACGCTGCTTTGTAGACCGTATTTTTAATAGTTGATACTTTCAGTAATATAAACTAAGTTCAAAAACCCCTGCAAAATAACTCTTAGAAAAATAATACATTCATCCTGTGTTTGTTTTTATTTAATATAGCCAGTAGATAATATTATTATTGTAATAAACAAACTAATACACATTTTTGTGTATAGTTTTCATTTTAAAAATTGCATAAAATAGTGATCTGTAAGATTATTCTTTCTTTGGCTGTAGGTACTCGAACTAACAGAGGAGGTCGTTAAAAACTGCTTCGAGGACGAAAACTTAAAGTAAAAGTGTACGCTATGGAATTAACTGCTATTAAAAGCTTTTTATTGGTAATCTATGATTTTTGTACAGACTGGTTTTATACGGATACCTTTTCCGCTAACCGCTAAACCAAGTTTAAAAACAAAGTAAATTTGAAAAATATATTTTAATTATTTTCAGTGCTATTCGTAATTCGTAACTTTGCGTACCTTGACCTTGATAGACAAACTACTGAACTCCTGTCAACACTCAAGGCATGCCTGTGCGACATTTAAGGCTGTTTGAGTTAAACCATGGTCGTGCAAATACTCGCAAGTTTGTACAAACTTGCTGAAATGGTATTCTGCTGTGATTAACTTCCATGCCCAGGGGAAATTTAACAGTCATAGGTAACGCGCAATGTAAGCCTTTAGTAACTTGCTGTTAGGCGAATGGTAAACGCAGGCTATTTAAAGTTACCCCCAAATTTCATATCGGTGCCTAAATTTACTATAAACCTTCAAAGTGAAGTAAATAAGTTTGCTTCAAAAATGGCTTGTAAAATTTGCAGGAGATAAAATGACAACTTTGACATTGTTGTGTTTTCGTAAATAAAAAAATAAAGGAATATTTTGAGATTTATATTATACTCCTCATACAGTGCTGTCAAATCTCTTATTTTCATTCTCTTATATTTTTACAAAGTTCGAAGAAGAAGTTATGAAAAGTCTAACAGAGAACGAATATCGATGACCTGA
Source organism: Limonius californicus (assembly GCA_014611495.1). Taxonomy (NCBI): domain Eukaryota; kingdom Metazoa; phylum Arthropoda; class Insecta; order Coleoptera; family Elateridae; genus Limonius; species Limonius californicus. The sequence goes on from JABXWE010035111.1 coordinate 6,492, forward strand.
ACAACAAAATATCCGATACTCTCCTCCAAGCAGAAAAGAAACATTGTCCCAGACAAAAAAAAGGAGCAAATTAAGCTCCCAAACACGTATGCTATTAAGCCACAGAAGGGAGATAAAGAAAAAAGGAAGTTCAACTCCTGAGGAAATAAAACAGCTAAATAACGAAATATCAAAAACAATAAGAAAGGACAAAAGAAAATATAATACGTATAATATAAAAGATACAATAGAGAAGAACAAAAATCTGAAAGTTCTCAGAGGAAAGTCAGGTCCAAGGATGGTAGAAGAGGTCTACCATCCTTGAGACAGGTCAAAGAAAAAACGAAATTCTGAAGCTCATAAACAACAGATGAGAAATTGTAACTAACAGAGACACTCTGCTACATGTGTTGAAAGACTTCTATAAAAAGCTGTATACGAGCCACTCAACAACAACCAAAGACGAATACAAAAAACTAAACGAGAAAACTGGAGTAAAAAAACAAGGATCCGAAGACATACCTGAAATAACCATAAATGAATTAGAAATCGCCCTAAAACAAATGAAAAGAAATAGATCTCCTGGAAATGACGAACTACCAATCGAAGAAGTACAATCAGGAGGAAAAACCTGTGATAGAAGCCCTTTTCAACCATTGCCTATCACACAGCGAAATACCAAAAAGATGGAATAATGCGTTGATGATACTCATTCACAAAAAAGGACACAAGACTGATTTAGAAAATTATCGACCCATTTCCCTACTGTCTCACCTTTACAAATTATTCACCAAGATAATTAACAACTGATTGGAACGTAAACTGGACCTCTACCAGTCAAGAGAGCAGGCGGGATTCAGAGCTGGGTTTGGCAGAAACGACCACCTGTTAACAGCAAAACTGCCAATAGAGAAAACTATCGAATACAACAGACCCCTGGCAATTATATTTGTAGATTTCAGAAAGGCGTTCGATACTATCGAAACAGAAGCTAGTCTAGCTGCTCTTGATCAATCGCGCATAGACTACAGATATTGTTACGAACCCAATTTCCAGAATTATAAATTATATTATTATTGCTTCATAGCTGTTGGAATGTGACTTCAATTATTTGCATACACAGGTGTGTTGCAAGCAATGAGCTCATTTTTAACTCAGAATGAATGAATGAAGCAATGAAATAGGAATGCGCTTGATAAGGTAAATTAAGAAATATTCATGTAAAAGCTTATGGGTGCAAAAATGAATTAATAAAAAGGCAACTTGAGAGTTGAGGGGAACAGTAAGATAGTAAGAAGAGTCCTGATAGTGAAGTGTCACAGTCAGACCAGGGTTGACAGTTGAAATTTAAGAAAGTTGTATCTCACCCCAACAATGGCTCTGAACATGTTTATCTTTTTGTAAGTAGTTTTAATTTAATATATTATTTAGGATAAGTGTAATTATAGGTATTAGGGAATAAATGAATACATTAAATCATTTTATCAAAGGGTAGTTGTTTCTCTGGTAATCCCGGCGATAAGGACAAGAGCTCCTTATCAGTTACGAAACCAAAACGTAACAATATACCCGCCTTATCTATAATATATAAAAGAACTCAACGGCGAGCGTAAAACTTCACAAGGAGACCAATCAGTTTCCAATACAAAGAGGTTCAGGCAAGGGGACACTATATCCCCCAAACTTTTTAATGCAGTGTTGGAGTACGCATTCAAAACACTCGATTGGAAAAACAGAGGGATCAGCATAGACGGCGAAAAACTCATTAATCTAAGATTCGCCGACGACATAATGATATTGGAGATGATAAGGAGATGTTAACTGAACTAGTGCGAACAACAGGAAAAGTGGGACTCTGTATAAACACGCAAAAAAATAAAAATAATAACAAATATGGTAGGTACTCGGAGGGACAATAACAATAAACAACGAAATTATAGAAGAAGTGAGAACATATAAATACCTTGGCCATGATATTACACAAGTAGAGACAACTAAACACATGAGCTACAACGAAGAATAGGCTTAGGATGGGCAGCTTCGGAAGACTCGAGATGTTTTAACCAGTAACCTACCAATGAATCTAAAGAGGAAAATGTACGACCAATGTGTCCTTCCTACCCTGACGTACGGAGCCGAAACTCTTACGCTAACAAAAACATCTATGAGAAAGCTCCAAGTTACCCAAAGAAAAATGGAAAGATCTATGATCGGCATCAAATTGAGAGATCGTGTACGAAACACAGAAACACGCAGAAGAACTGGAGTTTGCGACATTATCGAGAAAATATCAAGGCTGAAATGGAATTGGGCAGGACACATCGCGAGACTGACAGACTCCAGATGGACGAAGAGGATAATCGAGTGGAGACTCCGCACAGACAGACGAAACAGATAGTAGACAGGTAGACCCCGAACACGGTGGAGCGATGATATCAAAAGACTGGCAGGACATTGGATGAAAGACGCACAGGATCTAGGTGGAAACAATTAAGGGAGGCCCATGTCAACGATGGACTCAAATACAGGCTGGATGATGATATCTTTACAATGGAAATCCATGTTAAATTTTCATATTGTATTTTCTTATGGGCTTTAACTCTTCAAACATCCTGCTGAGAAATACGCCTTTTAGAACCGCCCTGTATCATCGTACGTTAACCTCTCTTATTGCTCTGTGTGTGCCCTGAAAACTGTCAAGGGGATATTAAAAACTCCGGAAGAGAAAGCTGACAAAATATATACTTTTGTAATTACCGATATAACAAAACCTAGAAAAAACGTTAACATTTATTTTACTTAAAAGCAAAACACAGTTCATGCTTACAAAATAATACCTTTTGGAGTCCCACTTGCAAGGCAGGCAAATAAAATAATGGATCCAGTGTCATTCTTAAAAGTGAGTTAATGAATATGAACAGCTAATTTTCCTTAAATGGTTGGCAAAGCACTGAAAATCGTAATTTATTTCATCCAGTGTCACCGAGCCAATACATTTTGCCTCATCGTTAATGTTGGACAAGAAAAGCCTTTTAGTTCCACAATTCATAACCATTTTAAAACAAAAAACCCAGAACTAATTTTTAGTTAACGAGGCCTATTTAATTTTTATTTAGCGCCGGCTATTTATTTCGATAAAGCGTTTCTGATACCCTTCACATTAATAATTTTTCCTGTTTTAGTGAAAGCGTAAATAAAAATCGGCTTTTGAGATATTTGAAACTAGTTGATGCAAATCACGTTATGAGTACCTAACTCGTTACAGTTTTGAGCTCAAATTCTAATTACGACTCGTAGAGATCCGTGTTCACAGATAAATCGCAAATTCTGTAGATTCACCACGTGATATTTATGCAAACGAGTGGCACAAAGCCGAACGAGCAGTTTTGTTGATAAGAGCAGTTGTGCGAGCCCAAATAACAACAGATGAATTTAAATACAAACGCAGCGCTGTATTATTTTCAATAATGGCCGGTTTTCATACATTTAGGTTTTCAGTAATTCTGAATGATACGGAACAAGTAGGAGAGCTTTTCATTACTCTTGATTAAAAACAACTTTAAATGAACAAGAAGTGCTAATACAAATTTTATGAAAGGGTTGCCCTCATTCAATTAAATTTTCCCTCTAGAACCGCACAAAACGTTTCGTTTTTTTCTACATTTTACATTTCTAGAATAAATCAAGGTTCAAATTAAACCGACAGTTAACAGACGAGTAGAACAATGAGTGGGCCGAATTACAAATAGCAATGTTTTATGGGGAACTGCGGAAAACGATATCGCGAGGAATTGAACCCCAACCCCTTAATAACTCACAGCAAAAGGGTCAGCAGGAAATGTGTTTTTACTCTAAGTGGGCTGCGACTGCTTCTGCTTTACAGAGCGGAAAAATGTGGAGCCACTTAATGCACACATTTGCCTAACTAATGAAAATTTAGCCAAAATAAGTGTATGCTTTACCATTTTTTCGGTTACGTGTTTAATTCGTACGACCATACAACGTAATGTCCTTCAACTTTTTTCAGGAAAGGAAGATAAAGGACGTCCTGAAAATATGAATTTTTTACAGAGTTTGGAGCTGAAAGTTCTCCCTTTACAGTTTCGTTCTGGAATGGACACTGTTTGTTCATTTTAAGTTCTTACTTATCTTTTATTCTATTTGTTTTTCATTGTAGAACTTTTAATACTTTAGCAACACCTCAATCGCCAGCTTTTTAACTTCCTGCATACCGTTAAAAAGTGTCCTTTCATTCAACGCGAAAATATTCTAAAAGCAAACAATTGTTCCATTAGACATCACTAACTAAAAACTTAAAAAAAGTGCTTCGTTACGTATGGAGGCCCGGATATTATAAATTAAAACTATTCCTAAATAGCTAAAGATGCCGAAATATCGCTTTCCTTTCCAGTTTTCTGTTTCTGCTATCTTACACAAAATATGTAGAAATTAATTCAGATGAATGAGAAAAATCTAAATATTTTTCCTTACAACTTTCACTAAAATAAAAAAAATTTTATTTGAGAAATTAGTTAATTATGAATTAGGCATTAGATTTTTTTAATAACCTACTAATTCACTTATAATTTATTTAGGAAGAATTTATTAATCTAATGTTTCAAAACACTAATTAACCGAGCCTTCGATTTCAAATATTGAACAACCCATTACTCGATCATTTAACTAATTTTCTTAAAGTAATAGATCCCATGCAAAGATTAATCGAACACATGATTGTTATAAAAATATAATAGAAGTTGTACGAGGGGTATTTTTTAATAAGAAGAAAAATACTGTAAATGTCATTAAAATATATTTTTTCCATATTCTACATACTTTTATTTACTTTTCTACATAATTTCCATTTTTGGTCGAACATTTGTCATACCGCTCACCAAGTTTTTGAATTCCGACGTCAAAGAAATCTGCCGCCTGTGAAAAATCCCAATCCATGACTGCAGATTTCACTTCTTCGTCGCCATTGAACCGTTAACCGCCAAGGAACTCCTTTAAGTACCGAACAAGTGAAAATCACTGGGTGCAAGGTCTGGACTGTAAGCTGGATGATCCAGTTGCTCCCATCTAAAAGACCTGATTAGATCTTTGTGATTGTGCAGAAAATTGTGGCCCTGCATTGTCATGGAGCAACATCACACCGGAAGACAGTAGGAGGCCACGCCGCTTGTTTTGTATGGCACGCCGGAGTTTTCTCAAGGTCACACAATACGCATCA
>JABXWE010035115.1:0-12958 GCA_014611495.1 Limonius californicus
ATTACTCAGACCTTCTTCTATTACGTACAGTAATAATACGCACCAATACAAAAATGCATACAGTTTAATTTTGATAACTTAATATTGTTTATACAGATATTGTAACTAAAAACGAAGTATAAAGAAATAGTATAATGTCAGATAATAATATATTTGTATACTCCGGTTTTCAAAATTATGTTTCTTCAAAGTTATTGTAGTTGAATATACCTTGTTTTTAACACCTACATTTCCAGTACAAACTGTTTCTCAATGTTTTTCCTTTACAATGCAACTTAACGTTATACATTTTTACAGCAGCTTGTGCATAAATATATGTAATAGCAATAGTTCAGCAGACAATAGAAGAAGAATCATAGCTTCCACGAATCCAAAGTATCTAGGCGGCGGCGGTAACTAAGTAGTATTAACATAGCTTATTTAGATTATGGTATTAGAGAAAACTACCTGTTTTACATCTGTCTTAACAAAAACTTACATTTTAGGGAACATAAATAGGAAAAGGTTTCCAAGAATTATAGTGGATTTTCCTATTTACAGATTTAGGGATTTAGCTTCGTACAATGGGAAGCTTGCCTAAAAATTTAAACTTTTAAATACTGCCGCAGATCGATTACAAATGTTATTCGAAAGAAAATTCCGTAGTAGTTATTATTTACTAAACTAATAACTATTAGAATGAATCATATTCTTTACAAAATTCATGCATCAAAACGTCGTTTGCAATCAGTAATTATATTACCTTTAGTTTTTTAAATACAACACTGTATAATATCCCGCATATTGTTAAATATTCTAAAAGAGGCCTTTATTTTATATATTCGAAAAGAACAAGTATGTACAAATTTTTTCTGTATTGTGAAATTATGGTTTTAGGGTTTGTATAAAAAAGTGTAGATTTTGAAGTCTTGCGGATGAAAGTAACCATGAATTCATTCACATAAATTTAGGAAAAAGCGTCACCGGAAAAATATTACGGTAAACCGATTTCACTTCAATTTCTTTATTACTTGATTAACAGATATTAGAAAATTATAAGTATTACAAAAGAATTTGACATTTAGGCGCTGGGTATATAAATCTAATAGTAATATTAATTACCGTAAACAGTACAAATAATATAAAGTTAATCTACTATTGCTATGTGTCTAAGATTGTAACTTATAGTCCTTAAAAAGTGTTCGGATAGCATCGTTATACTGGCACAATGCTTGCATTTTTTTTTATAATTGTTGATATTCTGTGCGTATCTTTTTTCATTTTCTGAAGTCTAGGTTGATTCTACAGTAACTTATTTGAACTTAGTCTACTTATTAGAAAGCATATTGTAGGATAATTTGTTCCCACTAAATTACTAAATCTGTGATTCCACCTTCGGTTTGATTATTCGTTCTGTCTTCACCAGCATTTTCCATTTTCCCATTACTACACTTTAATTTCTGTTTCTTTATAAAACGATAGACGTTCATTCCGGGTACATTCTTACCATGACATTTCTTCCATGATATTTTTTACGGTGACATTTATTCTGGGTACAATTTAACCATGACATTTCTTCCATGATATTTTTTCAGATTTCATTTATTCATTCATGACATTTCTTCCATGATATTTTTCCGATTACATTTATTCGGAGTCCATTTTTACCATGACATTTCTTTCGTGTTTTTTTTCCAGTGACATTTATTCCGGGAACATTTTTACCATGACATTTCTTCCGAGAACTTTTTGTCGGTAACATTTATTCTGGGTACATTTTTACCCTGACATTTCTTTCGTCTTATTTTTTCCGGTGACATTTATTCTGGGTACATTTTAACCATGATATTTTTTCCATAATATTCCTTCCATAATAATTTTTCCGGTTGCATTATACGGAGTACATTTTTACTATGACATTTCTTCGTGGTATTTTTCCAGTGACATTTATTCCGGGTACGTTTTAACCATGACATTTTTTCGTGGTATTTTTTCCGGTGACATTTATTCCGGGTACGTTTTAACCATGACATTTTTTCGTGGTATTTTTCCCTTACATTTATTCTGAGTACATTTTAACCATGACATTTCTTTCGTGGTCTTTTTTCCAGTGACATTTACTCCGGGAACATTTACCATGACATTTCTCCCGAGAAACTTTTGTCGATAACATTTATTCCGGGTACATTTTTACCATGACATTTCTTTCGTGGTATTTTTTCCGGTGACATTTATTCCGGGTACGTTTTAACCATGACATTTTTTCGTGATATTTTTCCGGTTACATTTATTCTGAGTACATTTTAACCATGACATTTCTTTCGTGGTCTTTTTTCCAGTGACATTTATTCCGGGAACATTTACCATGACATTTCTCCCGAGAAACTTTTGTCGATAACATTTATTCCGGGTACATTTTTACCATGACATTTCTTTCGTGGTATTTTTTCCGGTTACATTTATTCTGAGGACATTTTAACCATGACATTTCTTCACAATATTTTTTCCGGTTATATTAATCCGGAATACTTTTTTACCATGACATTTCTTTCGTGGTATTTTTTCCGGTTACATTTATTCTGGGTACATTTTAACCATGATATATCTTCCATAATATTTCTTCCATGATATTTTTTCCGGTTACATTAATCCGGAATACTTTTTTACCATGACAGTTCTTTCGTGGCATTTTTTAGGGTACATTTTTCGGAGTACATTTTTACCATGACATTTCTTCCGAGAAATTTTTGCCGGTAACATTTATTCTGGGTACATTTTAACCATGATATTTCTTCCATAATATTTCTTCCATGATGGTTTTTCCAGTTACATTATACGGAGTACATTTTTACTATGACATTTCTTTCGTGGTATTTTTTCAGGTGACATTTATTCTGGGTACATTTTTACCTTAACATTTATTCCGTGACATTTTTTCCGGTGACATTTATTTCGAGTACACTTTTACCATAACGTTTCTTCTGTGATATTTCTTCTTGTGACTATTTTCCGCCCACTGAATACACGGAAGCAAAAGAAAAACTAATGTAAAACGCTGAGATAAGCGATTCAGATTTACTAGTGTCATAAGAATAACTAAATTTATACTATACTACTGATATACCATTTGAGAAACAGTGGAATATCCTCGAGAATGATGAAAAAAGCATAATGGTAAATTTAAAAATGATGATGTTTTAAATGTTTTTCATCACATTTTCTTTGGTTTCTTTGCTTTCCTAAATTTGAAAACGCTTCTTTTAGAAAATTTTGTTCAAATCATTATTTCCTTAATCAATTTGCTTAAGTACGAGATGACATTTGATGTGTGGGGAAGTGCGTTGTTTTAAATACACAAGATATATGATATAACTTTAAATAAGAAGCTCGTCGCTAAAACAATTAATGAATCAAATCTGGAGTACACCAGATAAACGAATGTAAATTTTCCTTCTACATCTTATTTTCTTTAACCCAACACAACAGAGTAGATGCATATTTGTGTCACATCTAGGCGGCCGTGGACTGGCGGTTAGCGCGTTAGGCTTCTAAGCGGAAGGACCTGGGTTCAATTCCCAGTAAGGAACATCGGAACGGAACGGAACGGTCGTTCTCCATCGCAAGACAATGGCAAACCAGCGAGGTATACTGGCTAATAAATGTTTCCACTTTCCGTGGTTCGGAGCTCACATTAAGTTGTAGGTCTTCTATGTGTGTGGCGCCTTAAACGCGCAACCCAGGTATACGGCAGAAGATCTCTATGTCTCGTCAGAGATAAAGCATTCAATGAAGACCTACGTTTTATTTCTGTCGAGCCATATTCTATATATATATATATATATATATATATATATATATATCGTGTATACAGTTTATTAAAAAGTAATGCATATTTTTAGTACATTATTAAATGTCTTAAATTAAAAGCTTCACTTAAATCAAAGATGTTATAGAGTGGATGCGGCACTGCGCACTATCGGCTATACAACTTTGTGACATCAAGCCAGGGTGCAAATGGTGTCCCAGGTCACCAACCGGATTTACAAATATTTTCGCTTATTTTTGAGTTTAAATTTCTGTATGTTAAAAAGACTTTGTGGTATAAAAATGGTGCATTGTATGGTATATCGATGCTAGAATTCTACAAAGAAGAAACTCGCTAATGTGCATTATATTCGGCAAATTTTGTGACATTGCGTTTGTAAGATATCACTTTAATATTAATTTATACAAATCGGGAGCTCTTGAAGGTATAAACTATGTAATATTAATAATTATTATCGTTATGCTTCCTTTAGTATAATGGTTATTCCTTAAAGACCTACGAATTATAATAAAAACCAATTTTTTTTGTAATGCTACACGGTATGTACTGATGTGGGATCAGTGGCGTAACCACACTAGTGTGCCATATGTGTCTTTGGCTGTTCAATTTGTTTCCTGTGTATTTATTTATTTATTTATAAAGAGATATTGTTTTTAATTTTACATGCACATATCAATGATCCATATTTACTACTACTTATTTATGTTTAATATTCTAATGGTATTAATCAATACTTTTGTAGTTGTCTGCGAAAAGGATTACCTCAACTAAATAAATAAAAGAGGTGAAACCGGAACGTTGAAACCCAATTAAATTTCTCCTATTTACTCAGTTCATTATGAAACTGCAAATTACACTGCCTGCTTCTATCAGGTTGTAACTAGATTGTTTAAAGGAAAATAGTTTAGTAAAATAATACGAATTCCAGTGAGCTTTAATAAAACAGCGACATTTCTAAATATCGCCATTGGCTGCACAGCAGCATTGGTGTCCCGAATTAGCTCCACTCCCTATAACCTTTTTAACATATTGAAGTGTTATGTGGAAATAGTAACATGCAATTAAAAACAATTTAGACGCTTTCAGTATACAAGGTTACTAGCGAAGGAGTACGAATCCAATGAACTCAATATGTAACCCAACATACTTTTGTCGTAGACATCTAACTTTAGGCGAACGTAAATTATATACATATCAGGGATATTTTATACTAATTATAAACGGATTACTAAAGGTGTAAGGTATCTTGAGGCAATAAATATCGGTCGTAATAGGGCCCACAGTGTCTGTATATTGCATAAATAGTATGATACTATTAGTAGTTGCTCATATCGACAGTAGAAGTTAAAATATGAACTAATATTATTTTTGAGGGCTGATTTAACATAAAAGAAGTCCTTATTATTGTATTTCATTTGCGCATGTAACCTTGGATAATTAATATATTTTCAGAACAGCTAAAAAGGTTTTGTTATATAAGTTTCACAAAAGTATATTTAGTAATAAGTTGCCGCAATACGGCTTAATCCTCTTAACAAGGAAAAATTCCACAACCTAAATCTGGATTTCGTATTTCAAGAACTGTTCAAAGCTCGCTAATAGCGTAGGAATTTTAGCGGTACTTCTTTTTATAAAAGAGCTATTGAGGTGACCAGAGGAGGTCAATCAGATAAGCCGGATTGGACTAGAACAATCGTTTCACTTACCTGTACTCCACACAAAATAATTATGGGCACTACCTGGAATTCTAAATACCGAAAACTAATTGAAACATTATGACCATACTACATCAATACCGCTAGATTAATTTTAAACTAACGAAGTAACCTAATTTAAAATTAAAACATTGGGAATATGTAAATAAAACCCAACTGAGATTTGTATACCTGTTTTGTGGCAATAAGTGGTATTTGGCGTGCAAGTTTTGGTTTCCCTGGCCGCATAGTGGTAAATCGTACAAAAGTCCATAGGCGGCTAGTAAAAAATGGGAGGTAACCATATGCTTCGCAACACAAATGTGGAGTTATTTTTTGTTTAAACAACTACATAGCAACAGCATTAGGTAGCAATCACATAAAACAGTTTTTACACACTACGTTTTAGTTTTCTCTTTAATTTTATTAAGTGTGTATTTTGTTAAGTGAACTTTGTTTCGGTCTCAAAAAATATTAGAGATTTCGTCTGCGACTCGGTCTCCGAACTTATTATCCTTGACCAGTAAACTGCACTTACTACCTTGTTCAATAACTATGCTTTATTTGTTGTAGTATCGACACTGCTTATTCAAAAAAATAATTTTAACTTTAAAATCGAAAATAAAGTTGAATTATAGTTATTTATTGTATAAGTGTTTTAGATAGCGTTTTATTCACGCAAGAAAGTTTAAACTCGAGAACGAAGTTCGAGAGTTTAATTTTCTTGAGTGGATAAAACGCAACTAAAACACGAATGCTATACAACGTTTTATCCACAATCATGGTCATTTAGATTCAGATTTCATCAAAAAATGATTTGATATTTCGCTCTGACTAACGTCAAAAATTATTGAAATTATTTTTAAAAAACTTTGGAAGGCGTTGAATGGTTGCTAAGGTAGAATGGTTGTTCTTTAGTTTCGATTGTTTATCGACTCCATTTGTGAAGTTGGTGAAAAATGCAAGAAAGCGATTTTGTTCCTGAGAAAATCAAAAATTAAGCTAAAAAAGCAATTCTCCAATTATTGCCTGTGAAGTCCAGGCAACATTATGAAAAAGTATTTTCAGAATTTAATGAATGAAAAGAAAAACGGGGGGTAAGGACAATAAATGAGGAAGTTCTGCTATCGCATTTTTTTAATTTGAAGAAGAAGTATGCAATTTCATCCATTTGGTGGAAGTACTCGATGCTGAAGGCCGCTATGAAGGTACATAAAAACATAGACATTGGAAAATATAGTAAGCTCACTGCCTATCTGAAGAATGAGTCGAGAGGGTATAAAGCGAAGAAAGCTGTGGCATTGGAAAGAGTACACGTGGTAGAATTTTTGACAAGGGCTTGCGATGAAGAATATTTTGATGATTAAGGTAATATCTCTTAACCTTTTAGGCATTGTAAATAATAAACTTTGAAATATTTTAGGTTGCACTAATAATGGGGTTGTCTGGTGCCTGTCCTTGCTGTGAATTGACGAATTTTAAAATCAATGATGTAGAAGACAGGAGCGCATATCTGCTTGTTTCTATACCAGATACCAAGACCGCCGTCTCACGAAAATTCACAATTATGGAAGAAGGATTCTCTATCAATACTGTGGGGACATGTAGAAAATACATATCCTTACGTCCGAAGAAGTTATCCAACGACAGATTCTTTTTACGATACTCTAATCAAAAATGTACTTCACAACCTGTTGGAATCAACACGTTGTCGAAAGTTCCTTCAAGAGTTGCTTCATTTTTGAATCTGGCAAATGCAGAAGTTTATAGCGGCCATTGCATGAGGCGCACTTCAACAACTTTACTGGCTAATAAAGGTGCTGACCTTACAACAATTAAACGACATGGTGGGTGGAGAAGTTCCGCTATAGCAGAAAGTTATATCGAGGATTCTGTATCTAAAGCCGGCATTACACGGCGTGTGGAGCGACGCGCCTGGCGTGTGGAGTGCGGAGTGACGCGCCGATGCGCTTCTGGACAATCGCGATCTCACGGCCTGTAGATTGTCAAGTTTCGCGCCGCCCAGTGAAGTTTACGCCGCGCGCATGTTTTCCCATTTTTCGAAAATGTCGAGGCGTCGAGAACGGTTGGTCGGTTGCGCAACAGCTTGTTATATTTTGTTAAACAGTGAAAATGACATTCGATACGAGCAAAAGTTTTGTGATTTGGAATTCTTCGATTTGGATATCTCTCTTGATACACGCGGACACTCTCGTGGCAGTTACCTTGACAGTATCCGAGAACTAATAACATGTCGGTCTGCTCATTGAAAGGGAAATCTATATTTGATAGCGGCAAAAATAACAGCAGCAACAACAACAACAATTAAAGCAGCAACGATGGTTGCAATAACAAAAAAGAATACAAAAGCAACAAACAGTGAACAATTACTTATTGAAAAGTTTACTGTCAACAATCAACTGAGATCATTATGAATTTGTTTCCTATCAAAATTATCACCTTTGTTTTATTTTTGTGTCTACGGCCAACTAAATTTTGTAATACAATTAAACCTGCAATAATAATATCGGTTATCAGGGTTTGAGTAAACATTTTTTTTTCTTCGAAACTATACGAATTACGGAGTTTTTACAAGAGTCAAAAAATGAAGCTAATGTATAAGTCTTCACCTTCAAAAAAACATAGAATCGTATCATCATCCTTAAAAAAATTCTGAACAAATTTATCAGGGGGTGGGGGTGGTTTTAACGCTTCTCCAATTTTCTTTGGGTTTCTTTCGTTACTGAAAGTAGTGGCATCCTTTGAAGTGCCCAGGTACCAAATTTCATTAACATTGGTTCACACGTTTCTGAACAGCATACAAAAATGTAATTTTTTAAGTAAACTTTGAACTCCTCTCACGGGCAAACGGTACATTTTGGTATATGACAAAGTTGTGTCCAATCGACTTCTTTTGACCTCTAGAATACATGGTAGCTCTATGTCCCAGGAGTTTTGGGACACCCTGTATAATAAATTTCGACCGAATATCTCGCCCTCACGCCGTGTGACTGCGTACCCGAGTCGCTCCGTTCCGCGCCAGGCGCGTTTTCTTTGAAGTGTGCGAAATTTACCGCTCATCGACGGGAACAGACATGCGGCGTAAAGTTTGTCACGCCAAACCCTTCACATGGCGCGTGGCGCGGCCAGTCACACGCCAGGCGCGTCGCTCCACACGCCGTGTAATGCCGGCTTAATAAGCTTGATATCGCAAGGAAAATCCAAGGTACTCCTGGTACTAGTCGTTCCTTACAAGAGGAGACATCCATTGTTTCTACAGATTTATCAAAAACTTCGATAAGCACTATGCGTTCTGAAACCGATGACAACTACAAGCTTGTTATTAATGGAAACGACGTAAAATATGATAAAATAGAGAAGGAAATTTCTATTAATGTAAATGTTAATGTTAATATTAATAAAAAATAAATAAAATGTAATTGATTTAAGATTGTATTTTTCATTATTCCACTAGTGGAATAAAGTAATTTCATTATTCCACTAGTGGATAAAGTGGTACTTTAATGCTTCATAAGTGTGGATACATCTCCAATTATAATGTGATTGTGGATTACCAATATATTAAAGATATTCATATAATCAAGTTTTATTAAATACTCAACAGATAAATTGTCTTATAAATGAAAGTAGTACAAACTAAAAAATGTTTTTTTTTGCTATGTATTTAATTTTCACATTACTGTAACAGCAGACACGATGTTTACACAGTTTATTGTAAAAGTAATAGATCAATGACAAAATAATTTAATTAGTACCGGGTGACCATGAGATAAGGTAACAGCATGTAACTTTAAAAAAAAAAACTAAGATCTTAAACATTCTTTAACCTTAGTTTTTGCTTCCGGTTTGGCCCGAACTGACATCAACTGTTTATTTTTAAATACAACTACTACCGTTTTTTTTTAATTATCTTATTCGTTGTAAAGTTTGCAATACATTGATGTTACACGATAAAGATAATTAAAAAAGAGTACTTTCGATTTTTAACGACCATAATTTGTTTTTTAAATTGCTCTCTTTAAGTTTTGTTATCTTCTTAAATTATCATTTTATTTGCTTTAATTTCATACTAATAACCTATTTAGTTATTTTTAAGATAGCAAGAAAAATTAAAATCACGAAAACGGAAACTAGGTCTCAAGAGAGTTTCATATATTTTTTTTAAATAATTTCCCGGTACAAGCGCTGTCACTCGAGATCACAGTGAAATGCGGCCGATCGGTCTGCGTGTTCAAACCCCGGCTGAAGCGACGACTGTATTTCACTTAGTTAAGTTTAGGATGCATGTTGCATGAATGGCTAGTATGGAAGGGATGCCTGCACCCTCTGAAGTAATGCGAAAGCGGTTCATGGGGGAGGGTAGTGTGAATGGTTAATATGATATCATGTGGCCTTTTTATTTAATAAGGTTTTGATCGTTTGGATCTGGTCTGTGGTACTGAAGCTCCTCCGAAATCTTGCCTGCTCTACTGGTTAGTAAAAGACGAATTTTCCAGTAAGTTGGTTGGTTATGATTTTAGTTAGAATTTTATACAAGTGGAATAGCAGGCTTATCGTTTTCAATATTTGTGAATCCGCCCCTATTTAAAAATTTAGTAGGTTTTAAATTCTAAAATTTGATATCAATTTGTGCAGGCACAGTAAAGTAAGGTCGAATCAAATGGTTTTATTAGGTAAGACAATCAAATTACAGATTTTTTTGACTACTGATATGTTTAGTTTTAGGTTAATAAGCTATTCGCAGAAGATCGGGATACATTTATTTTGGAAGCCTTCTTTTGATGCGGAAAACATGATGAAAATGGTGTTTGGTAGTACTTTTATCGTTCTTGCTTCAATCAGTTCCAAGAGCAATTATCCACAAAGCACTTCACTACAAAATTTTCAATCAGCAGGTATATGGTACTATAAGGAAAGGAAAGTCTAAGGATGGAGCGTCTGCAAGTTCCAGCATATCATTAAGATGTTTATTTCGTCAAACAGGTAATGTGCATGATGTTGTTCTGCAACTGAGTTACTAAACGGTGTAGCATTTTTTCTATAGCTCATGTCAGAAGGCTTGCAAAAGAGTACTACATTTTGTACTCCATACAGAGTGTTGAAGAAATGTTTTCAACAGTTTTTATAAACTGCTTTGATGAAAACCTCAACGAGAATGACATTTTTCAGGGATAAAGCATGCTCCATCTTTGTGGCTACGTAAAGTCCCAAAACTATCGTAAGTTTTAAACCGACAATCATCATGCATATCCATGGAATTTGGGGATATCAAGAAGAAGAATCATTGGGCCATCTTTTTCGTGAGAACAGCAGTGCCAACAATTACCAGCTACTATCTTTAAGACCGCTTGTCGATCGCCTCCATGATGGCGAACTTCAGCTTGAGTTCTTCCAGCAAAATCGTGCAACAGCTTGCACAGTAGGTTCATCGTTGAATTTTCTAAGGCAATTATTGTAAGCAACAATTTAGAAAATGTTTTTCTTTGTGCATATAAACTATATTATTAAAATAAGCAGTTATTGTAAAATATTAAAACAGAATAAATACAGTGGAAAATAACTACTGGAGTAGATGTTATGCTGTGACCATATTAAACCGGCAGTCTTGGTACAGTCATATGGAAATGATGGAAGTATGGTTGTTGCTGAGGAAAGCATGGAACTGGATTGTCCATAGAAGAGCTAAACGGAGAAGACCCAGAACTAGATGGTGTAACGTAGCAAAAAGATGGATAACAAGAAGTGACGTTCGCGGTGCTCAGACGGCCGAGAGAGCGGTAGAAAAGTCGCACATAAAAAAATAGATAAAATCACTGTACGCAAAAATCTGATGTAAACTGTGCTTTTGTAATCATTTAAACTGTAATTAAATTATTTTTTTAATTATAATTAGTGTGCGCCAGCGTGGTCCTGTGGTTAGAGCACTGGGCCCTGGTATGGCAGGTCGAGAGTTCAAATCCAATTATTGGGGGACGGCCTACACAGTCGCTTTAAATAATTGGGTACCTGGGTTCGAACGAACAAGGGGTAATAGTGCAGTTGTCTACTACGTGATACTCACCACATCACCACGTGTTTTATATTTGACACGCTACAACCTGGTGTGAAAGCAAGGATGCGGAAGCTATGACCTTCCGGCTTGCTGGTCAAATTACTTGATGGGGCGTAGAGCCTCACCATTAATTAGTAGAGATAAATGTTTGTAATATAAAAACTTAGGCACAATATAAACGTAATTTACAGCAAGGAAGTCATTACTTTTGAACAAATAGTGCTTTATTACGATTATGACTGAAGAAATTGTAAATTTTAACCCTTTTAATCTTTCAAATTTAATTCAACCGTTAACATGCTTGCTATTTCTAACACATTCAATATTATATAATAAAATCATTAGGTACAAAGGCAGAAGGATGTTCGTCAGTTTAAAATAATTTATTTAAAAATGTAAATTTGAATATACCATGTAAAACATTCAATTTAACATTGAAAAAAACTGCTTTTTTGATACTACGGGGAGTTGGCAGAATCGCCCCAGTCACTTTGAGGTAACTGTGGATAAATCAATGTAGGTCTGCCTTTATATATTTTCTGGGCTGTTGATTTAAACTGCACTGATGGTGGTTTGATAGTATGGACTTTCGTAGGAGCATCCTTAATATTTTGCTTAATGTACTTCAAAGAAGTTGTTATTCTTTCGTTCTCAGCCTTAAGATCTTCCAACTCTTTCGATTTAATGCTGACATCTTCCATGGCTCTTTCCATATCTTGCAAAAGTTTTGGTTTACTAAGTAATCCAGATTCATCACATAGTTTATCGGTTTCAGAGCGGTATCTGTCCCGCTCCTGTTTAAAATAATTCAGCCTTTCTCTACACTGTAAGCATGTTCAGATGACTAATGGAATTTAGAAAGCTATCTCTTACCTCGGTAAATTCCATTTCCACGTCTTCATGTCTTTCATTTAATTGCTGGATATCTAGTAGCACGGCAGCAGATTTTTCTCTAATATGTGCAAGGCACTGCATTGCGCCCTGACATTTGATTCTTAATTTGGTTAATTCTTCATCCCGTTCTTCTATCTTGTCCGTGTGGCTTTGATTTTCAATTTTCAGCTGTTCGTAGTCAATAAGATGAAGATTATCGCCAATGCAATCTAACGCATGCAGAGCGGCTTTCTTTTCAGCAACCCTATCCCTTATTTTGATATAGATAAGTCTCATTCGAGCAATTTCCATCCATTTGGTTCTTTGGCGCTTCAGCAAATGGTGAATTAACTAGTAAACATTTCTCAGTAAACAAACTGTATTTTAATTTATACAGGGTGTCCTTTAAATACCTTAAAAGCTTCAGGTAGCACTCTTCTGTAAGAAATACAGTCCTCAAAAACACTAACACGAACTTCCTATAGTGCTTAGTTTCCTCACACGAGACACTTA
>JABXWE010035117.1:0-12325 GCA_014611495.1 Limonius californicus
CTAAAATAATGAGAAATACAACTGAAGATTAACTAATTCGGATATCATTAGACGAGGAAAAAATCTTCTTTCGATGGGTGTCATTATAAACCCTCTAAGTTAAAATAGGGAGCAGCAATCTGCGAAAAACCTTTTTCCCATGTTAATTGCCTATGTTCGGTTTAGGAATATTCACCCGGTATATATTCTTCAGTTTTTTCTATTACTATACCATTCAGTATGATGTTGCCATTGTCTTCTTGATTCGACATGATCTTAGTTTTCTGTATGTTCATTCTTAACCCTACTTTTTTGACTGCGCTTTCAGTTTTTCTATCATGGTCTGAAGTTCGTCGAAATTATCTGTTGTGAGTACAACATCGTCTGCGTATCTTAAGTTATTAAGCCTACTTCCGTTGATGTTTACTCCTTTCTGGTTCCAGTTCAGTGCCTTAAAAACATCTTCCAGGGCTGTGATAAACAAATTAAGGCTTATTGTATCTCCCTGTCTCACCCCTCTCTTAATTGGTATTGGCTCTGTATTTTCAAGCATTCGAATTGTCATATTTGCCTGTTCATAGATTGAATGGATTAGTTGTGTGTACCTGTGATCTACTCTACTATTTCTAAGTGCGTTTTCTACCGCCCATAGTTCCACGCTGTCGAAAGCCTTTTCGTAGTCTATGAAGGCTAAGTATAAAGGGAGATTATATTCGGTAGATTTCTCTATTAAAGTTCTTAAGGTAAGAAGATGGCCACACGTACTGTACCCCTTCCGGAATCCTGCTTGCTCGACAGGTTCATAAAATTCTAATTTATTATTGATTCCATTTACGATGATCTTACTTAGTAGTTTGTACATTTGTGATAGGAGTGATATGGGGCGATAGTTTTCTAGCTTCCTTTTAGCCCCTTTTTTTGTAAAGTAACACTGTTACGGAGGTATCCATTTACATTAATGAAAAGGTTATATACGTTAGACTTTGAGTTCCGGTTTAAATACAAATCCCGATATAACAGTTTAACTTCAAAGTACACAGCGTCGCTTAGCACTGATTCGTGACAACGCGGCTCAAGAAAAAGTCGAAAGAAGTCCTATAGCATAGTCGCCCCTCTCAGATGGCATCCCCTATAAGGCTGCGAAGTGTTTATAATTATACTGCATTTTTTTTCATTTAAATAACATAATAATAACCCCCATAGGGCTGCTTCACCAAGCTAACCACTTCCTGAGAGTCCATCATCGGCGTTAAACAGTGTCTGAATGAATTAAAGTTTAGTTACGTTTTCTAGTCTTTAATTAGATAGATTTAGCTAAACGGTGTTTATTCAGACATACAAAAATGTAATGAACCTGAAGATGACCTTGAGGTGAAACCGATAAAATGTTTGCTGTAGGTACATTTAGCAGTAGTATGAAGTAATTTAAAACAATTTATAAAATTAACTGTTAGTTCTTATCTTCGCCATTAGCATTTAGTAAGCAGGAGTTATAACGAGTCACAAACGAAATTTATGATTATTTAAGGTCATTAAGCTTTCCATAATAAACGTCAGCGTTGAATTGTTTACGACTGTTGGCCATCACACGATAGGGACACCGGGATTAGCGGATGGACGCTACTTTCTATAATAGTCTGTTCTTTATCTTCATATAAATTCTGCTCATAAAATAAAGATACATACTGATTACTGATTAAACTCGGCCGCTACATGCGAGCGGACGTTAACAGTTTATAGACGTCGTAAATGCCATAAACACCGCGACATTCCGGCTGTATTCCATGCATGCTCAGCTCATAAAACATACGGGCGATCGCGGCCATCCGTGGACGTTACTACATATAACCAATCGCAGTGTGCCGCAACACCACCCTTGCGGTGCCTTAAACAGTGAGGCAAACAATATATTAATAAAGCAATGTTCAGCGCTAATAACTCCCTGTCTAACGCAGCGATCATGGGTGGACACATTTTACTAAAACCCGGCGAGCGGTATATTGAAGCAATAACTTAACATAAGGGGCGACAGATATGTGTCACCTAATCAAATTTACGGGTGCTCTGCTGCATTTTGTCAGCAACGGTGTCTTTCCATCTTTCCACACATGTGCTAACGGGCGGCTTTCTGCTAATTTGTCTGTCGGCTAGGGCCGTATTTCTTTATTTAGGCTATGTAAGCTACCATTTGACTCACACCTCTGAGCCATTACCCGCGGCACGCCGACGATGTTGGGTGGCTCCCTGATGCGATGCGGCAATTTGGAACCTCGTTCCGACACCTCGGTAACAGCTCCGAGTGCTTCTGCCATCGGCCCTGACAGTTTTACGACAGCAGCGAGCACCACGTACAACATTTCTCTTCATCAACGGGTTGTATATGACGCGCAGCACTCACTGCTGAAGTTATCATGCGATACGCGTTACACAAATATGTTAGTCCGCATAAAATATGCCTTCAAGTAGCTCCCCAATCTATTTCGAAACGCAGTAACTTCTGGTTTCGCACTAACTTTAGTTTTCGTACGGGAGCTCAAATTCCACAGCTTCTTTAATAAATGCTACTAATAAAAGCACCAGGTAAATTCAAATTCCTACCTGCGCATGGGTTACAAAGGTTATCTGGCGTGTCATCAATTTCCTGCTTCTAAGTTATATACCGGATTATTTTATAGTTACTGCCAACTTCACGACACTATCAATTTACTTTTATATTACCAGTAAATGTCATCTTCACATGTCTTCGAAATTAACAGAATGTTATTATTAGCCATCGAAATGAACTTTTGACGTTGGAGACCTCCACACCTAAAACTAAATATTACTGCCTCTTCTTTTACGTTTCTTATAGATCTTGCAACAAACGCACGTAGTATACCTACAGGGTATTAAAATGGATAAAAAATATATTTACTTGCTACATGAGAGGTACAAATAAATCAATTAAATAACTGATATAACGCGAAGGAGTTACCGACATTGTTCATTCAAATTTTGAATGGTATTTTAAGTTGTATTAATCTTAACTTATTATTATGACGCCCAAATGGCAGACATGTATTTCATGTATGGACGTGTCGGTGGAAATGTCGCACGTCGTCGCTACGCGCAAACAAATCTAAATCTTATAAATCAGTCTCATAAATTATCTAAAAATTTTGATCAGCTACTGCATGAATATGTTTTTTGGGCCATCTACTGTGGACTGTGGGCATCCTAGTTCTGTTTTTGTTCTAGATATTGAAGACCATATTTTGAAAAAAGTGGCTGCGTCTTATCTGGAGAATTTTCCCTGAATAGTTACTATACCCGTACTATATCCAACAAGTTCGAAGGTGTAACCCGTACAGCAGCCATTCCTCTTAACTATCAGACAAAAACGGTATTTCGTCAATGGCTTCTTGAAAAATGTACAACTCTATACTTGGGAGTTGATATTATGTTTATTAATGAGACTGGGTTTACCAGCGTTGGTAAACTTTCATAATAGCCATATCTTAACGGACGAAAATTCATATGCTATTTTCAGATTTAGACACCAATATCGACATCACATGAATGTCATGGCATTTTAGAAAACTAACTCATTGTTAAATCGGAAGACGAACTCCAGCGACTGTTACACATTTTTGAACTAGAAGCCGATAGATATAACATGCTGGTATCCACAAACAAAACCAAATGACGAAAGCGAAAGAGCCACTGCGATCTAAAGTGGTTGTAGATGACAACATCATAGAACAAGTTATGTCCTTTAACTACCTAGGGACCCGAATCATCTCAAGCTACGGAGGCCTAACAAACGACATAAAACGGCAAGTCAACAAAGCAGCAGTCATATCTGGACATCTAAAAATAATATATGGAAGAATACACACATAAGAAAAGAATGCAAAACAAAAATATATAAAGCATGTGTACGACCGTTTATGATATATGCAGGAGAGAAAAGAGCGGACACAGCAACAACTAACTAAAAGACTCCTAAGAATCACCGAGATGAGAACATTAAGAATGATAACAGGCAACATAAGGGAGCAGTGCAAGATAGACGATGTAGTACGATGGCTCAGGAAGCGGCGAAGACAGTAGAATGAGCACATCAACAGAATGGAAGACAACAGGAAGGCAAGAGACCTCCTGGAAGACCGCCTCAACGATAGCGAGGCAGCTGGCAATCCACATCGCAAGAGCAAATCTAGCCAAATCTGGTTGCAGTAAAAAACAAGAGTATCGCTTACAATAAGAAAAAGAAGAAGAATAGTCATAGGGCTAATTATTTTACAAACCACAAACACATAAGTTTTGGTGAATGATTTACCCCTTTTTTGAAAAGTGCGTCTCTTTATAAAAGACAATGCATGTGGATAATGCATGACAAGGTTCCATCGCATTTTTTGCTAACTCTCCGTAAAAACTGTAAAAAACAAGAAGGTTCATTTTTTGGTTACGCAGTCTCCTGGCCTAAATCATTTGGACCTTTTCCGTGAAATTACATAAATAATACAGCTTATTCGACTCCCTTAAATCCATTAGCAGAATTGCGATTTGAGAAGGCCCAGCAGGCGATTCGACTAATGCTAGAGATTTTTGAGAAGTAGACAATAGTATGGCCGAGGCGAACATGTGAAAGTTATGTGAAACTGCATCTGACTGCATCATTTATTTGAATAATAGAATTCACTTGCTCTTACATATTCCTACCTATAGTAAATCCCGTCATTTACTGCATTTTCTTTGAAAGAAGCTAATGCAGTTGCCTGCTAATGCGTCCCTTGCATACTAGCCATTCATCCAACACGCACCCTAAACTTAACTCAGTGAAATACGGTCGCCTCAGCCGGGGTGCGACCACGCGGCCGATCGGACCGCATTTCACTGTGACCTCGACTGACAACACGTATTCTCACTGTATCGAGGTCCCTAGCATTTCCAGATTAGATATATTGGTTTCTACATTAATTCATATTTGAATGATTTCTAAATTAATACAGTTGTACTAATCATCATCATCAACGCTTTCTGGATGTAATGAATCCCATTTGTGTTTAATTGGCACTATTTTTATCCAGATGGCCATTCTCTTAATACCGTCGGTTCATCTCATACGAAATTTTCATCGAGATGTTTTTCCATGCCTAAGCCTCCATTGCACTATTTCCCAATTTGGATGGTACTGCAATAAAGTAGAAAATGTGTGATAAGCCGTTACAATATGATTCAATCGATTGAATCGCATTATTATTATTATCAAATATGATATCAGTAAAATATTGATACTGTAGTAAAAGAACAATTTACGTACAAGAATAATACGACCATTTATGAATTATGGATTTATGGATGTTTTAAAATGAAATTTTACGAGTGTACCTAGCGTGTGCATCGTTTTACTAAAAAGATTTAATTTAAATAATCGACCAGTAGCGAAGTTTTTAAAAATCGATTCGTTCTGTTGCAAACCATTAGGTTAAAAACCAACGTTACTAGGGTGTAGGCGATACTGACTACGTTCGTAGAATCTTTTTGAGATTTAGTGTGAGAAGGCTCCATTTCAAATATCTGAGGTGTCTTAGTAAGTTCCACCAGGAAAGAAAAAATAATATGATTCGAAGCCGCCGCTAAACCGTAGGTCCCCGCTGTTCTGTGTAACCGATACTACCACCATGAGGCAGTAGGTGAGAGCTTGAGAAGAATTTGGAACCAGTTGGGAATCATTCGAATGTAAATTGGGTGTTAAAACAATGTTATGGTATACTAAAGTAGAGGTCTTGAATGTGATTGGGCGTCGATAAGCGAGAAAGTATAATTGGCGTCATTGCCTTTGTTAACTACTATTTTACGGTTCGCGTGTAAGAGTATATGGCTCATAATATTTCTAAAAGTGTCGATTTAATGAATTGATTCGTTATGTTCTAAGTTTAATCAGAATTTTATTAAACAATTAAAAATAGTTACATTTCCGAAGAATGTGGAATACAAGTAACTGTCTCCTGTTTCCTTCTAATAATTTCCTTTCCATCTGCTACAAGCGCTGGTATAATATTATATATGATTTATGGTAGGATATTACCAATTAATTCCTGCTGCTATTTATTATCAAAATTATTACTAATTTATATATGGAATAATTGCTAAAATTTATATCACGAAAATATATTACTGGCTCACTGACAAATTAATTTAACATATTACATTAGTATCACCTCGTATTGAAAATTTTGGCTAGGTAACAACTCTTATACGTTTCTGTTTCGATATTATATGTTTACAAAATTTGTTCCTTAAGCCAGAATTCTTGAAAAATTGTCAAAGGCTCCCATATAAAATTATGAGTAACGTACTCACATCCTATTTCACCATCAAATATGTTATTCAAAAGATTTCCTTAGTTATCAACATTCATACTAAGGTATCGAAATGCATTTAAATTTATAGTCTATTTTGGTAACATTAGTCGTACAATTTTTTATAGCTAATATTATTTACGTAATACAATAAAAAGTAAGAGCATGTAGTTAAATATCTTGTATCAGGAACATTTGTAGTAGTTTGTACACGGTTGTGATTAGATAGCGGACCTCTTTACATTAAATTCCGATGAACTAGACTGTTCCGACAAGAATTTTTTATAAGAAGTACGGAAACCTTACACTCTCTCATACAAGCAGAATTTGCAAGTTAAATTTCATAACAATTGGATTTTTTTAAAGACTCATATTTCAGGAGCACTTAATGTTTCAACATTTAAATTTTTGAAATTTCCAACGTTATCTAAAAGAGATGTTAAACTGTATGATATACTCATAGGTGGTATTCATAATCTAACAGTCATTACGTTTAAGATTCAATTGGTAATGGTAAACATTGTTAATTGTCCTAATTTGCAACTACTCAGAAACTTAACGTAACTAAGGCAACATCGTGTTGGTAAAATTGCGTTTGTAAAAAGGCACTTGGAAATGGCTTAACAAGGCATTACAAGAACGTTTTAAACGTCAACATTTAATCTATTATACGGGGAATGAAATTTAAACAGAAATTTATTTCTAAGAAGGGTATTACAATATTGAGACTAGCCTGTTTGTGTATATGAGGAATCATGAACAGCAACTCCAACTGATTCTATGAAAGCCCTTTTGGAACTAATCCCTTTAGATATACAGGGTATTAATGAATTGTAGGGACAAACTTCTAGGGCTTAAAGTATACATGAAAACAAACATTTTTTGTTAATAAATGTATGGTCAAAAGTGTTTCCTTTCAGGGATAGAGCTTCTCAAAGATTCTTTAAGAAGCGCCTAAATGTAGGCAACTCAATTTACTACCTACTATTTGTTTCCATGACGACGGAAATTAATACAGGATAAAGAAAGCCCTCTTCCCCACGTTTCAAATTATCCTGTATTAATTTCCGTCGTTATTGAAACTAATAGTAGGTAGTAAATTGAGTTGCTTACATTTAGGCGCCTCTTAAAGAATCTTTGAGAAGCTCTATCCCTGAAAGGAAACACTATTGACCATACATTTATTAACAAAAAAATTTTTGCTTTCATGTATACTTTAAGCCCTAAAAGTTTGTCCCTGCAATTCATTAACAACCTGTATATATAAAGGGGGAAGCCTATATTGGAGCACATAGAACGAAATCCACCGGCAACTGGCACACCAGCCAGGAACTACATGGACACAAAAGAATACAGGAAGTAGTAGAAGGTAACCCCATGCTGCAAATAGGTACCAACTATATCCTTCCAGGGTATTCCTTTGACAAACCATTCACTGTGAGATACAATCGCAATGACTGCACACAAGGAACCCCACCTCAACTGTCAAGGAGGCTAGTCTGGTACACAGACGGCTCCCGCACAGCAGAAGGCACAGGGACCGGAATATATGGCCATTAATTTAAAATTAACGACATATTTGCGTGAGAAGAACGTAGTTCAGCTCATATGGGCGCCAGGGCACATGGGGGTAGAGGGAAAACGAAGAAGCAGATTCCCTCGCGAAAACCGGTGCATCCATCCCGTTTATACAAACAAAGCATCCGAACAGCAGGAAAAATGTGGACCATTACACAACACATTTCTCGCTGGGAGGCAGTGCAGGGCCAAAAACTGGAGAAGGAAATAATTGGAACGCCTTCTCGCAGACTAACAACTGACGTCCGCCATCTAGAACGAATTCAGATTAGACGGTTGGTAGGACTTATAACAGGGCACTGCCACCTGCGAAAACACCTTCACAAAATCGGTGTATACAAAGGAGACACTCTGTAGACTATGTGCAACAGACAGCAACTATTCGGGGGAACACTTCGTGAAACAACCTTCACACATGAAAATCTCGTAAAAAATATCCTGTAACTCGTTGAGGGCACAGATCTACTTTGATAGGAGCGAAGGCGCACAAAAGACCATAGAGTCGAAGTGCAAACCGGGCTAACTAATCCACTGCAAAACCCTGCTATTAATCAAACATTACAATATTACGACAATAAAAACTATATTACTTAACGATCTGGAAGCTTTGTAATACCTTCCTTGAAGAAGTCTTTTGGTTCCATGTGTACCTAGTCTTGAATTGCTTCGATTTGACTGAAACCTTTTCCTGGCTAAAAAATCGTTTAGTGGGTCAAACAAATGAAGATAGGAGGAAGCAAGATCAAGATTGTATGCTGCATGCGGAAGAGAGTGGTACTAAAGTTTGTTTCGCTGAATATAGGCATTAAAATATTATCATTTTTACGTTTAACAGAAGTTGCAGCTCGTCATGCATGATGCGCATCCTCTACACTGGTCTTCCATTTTTCCAAAATGCGCCAAAGTTAATTAATTAATTTTTGGAATTGTCTTCAGACAGAATTTTAATTTAAATATTCCTGTTTAAATTTGAACACTCTTCGTAAATATGTCTATGCCACCGGTTTCGTAATGAAAATGTACTATACACAATGAGATCGTTCACCAGTTGCTGATTATTAGAAAAATCGATAATAACATTAAAACTTCTAGAATTCTATACATTGTATGTGACTGTGAAAATGCCGAATCTTCTGTTAGCAATTTAAAATTGTTCAAGAATGTCTTTAAAACAAGTAAACGCACTTGCTATAGGTATTAAATATCAGTAAGACACCGTTAAAGTTCTTGATTTTTCTAGTATTATTAGATAATATGGCAATCAAAAAGTTACATGTTCAAATTAACGCGCAACCGCATTGAATAAAATATTTCCTGTTCTTCTTTTTTGAATGCTTTATCTCTTACGAGAAGTGGCGACCTTCTTTGCTATGCCTGTGTTGAGCGTTTAAAATGGAACAGACATACAGGACTCACAGGTTAACTAGGCATCCGAACTATGGGAAGTGTAAACTCTTCTACCCCAGATAAGATTTACTGAGCAGAATATCTCACTGGTTTGCTATAGCCTTATGAGGGAGGACTGCCGTTAAAAATCTGAAGTTCCGGTAAAGGGAATTGAACCCTACATCATCAGTACAGAAGTCTAACGCGCTAACCACGACCGTCTTTTAAAATATTTATGATATTTATATAGTTACAATGAATTAGTTATATGTATAATATATTTGTGCATTTTTTATTATGCGTTGGTTGTCATTATTAAAATTATGTTACAGTGTTATTTGAATTGTTATTTGAATATGGTGTCAGAGGTGTGGCGTTGAAACTCTTTACATCATACTTGAACACAAGGAAGCAGAAGGTGGTAATCGGTCAAGAAGAGTCATCCCTTAGGACCATGGACACTGGAATCCCACAAGGAAGTGTTTTGGGTCCTCTTCTCTTCCTAATTTATATCAACGACCTGCCTCGCAACATAAACGAGACATGTTACCAATTCGCCGATGACACAAGCTTTATAACAACAGCTACAACCTATGATACAGCCAAACAGAAAGCAAGTACAGCCAGTACTGATTGGTTTCGAGCAAACAAAATGAAGCTAAATGAAGACAAAACGCAACATTTCCTAATCACAAACCGCAAAAAAATCATAAACAGTGAAATAAAACCAGTGAATTTTCTTGGTGTTTTATTGGATTGTAACCTACAGTGGGAATCACACGTGCAACATCTGTGTTCTAAAATAAGTAAAGTGCTGTTTGCTGTACGTAGAATAAAACAAATCAGTGATGTGAGCACAGCAAGAATATGCTATTTTGCAATGGTACATTCTGTACTTGCATATGGACTTATCATATGGGGAGCATCAAGTTCTGCAAAACGAGCGTTTATTATGCAAAAAAAGTGTATACGTGCTATTGCTGGAATACCAACCCGCGAGTCCTGCAAACAACATTTCAGGGAACTTAAAATACTAACATTGCCGTGTATGTACATGATGGACAACCTAGTACACATAAAACAAAATATTGGGAAATATAAAAAACATAGCGATACACACGAGCATAGCACAAGGACAAAAAACAATGTAATTGCTCCGCAAATATTCTTTAAAAAATCCGAAACGGGTCCTAAATATTGGGCAATAAAACTATACAATAAATTGCCTGTAGAAATAAAAATACTACCTAAAATAAATTCAATTTAAAAAAAATGCTGAAAATATTTTTCATAAGTAAATGTTATTCAGCAAATTATGAATTTCTAAATGATCACATTAATGTTCAGGATTCCAATATAAATTAAATTGTACTACTGTTACGTTATCTCTATGTACTTAGCTAAGACTTACATACATACAAATTTTAATGTGTCTATCCTTAGATGTACTATTTGACGAGGTAAAGCAATGTATATTTGCGAATAACCAAATAAAGATCTTATCTTGTCTTATAGATGTCCATATTACAAACAATCTCTACCTTCACTTCGAATATGATAAGTAACTCGGCGACCACACATGAATATTTCCGCTAAAATCTCGTTTTCTTTCACAAATACTGTTTCCCATACTGTAAGAAAAGATAGTTAATTGCGCGTTTTGGAAAAAATATAAGTAAACATCAAACTGAAATAAATAAGTGCTTCTTTTCATCTCCTGTAATTACTAGTGCCCATTTCATTGAACAAACAAAACAAGCGCTTATCGGATTCACGTCCTGTCATTCGAAGTTGACGAGGATCAATATGTTTGTCTAATTTTGTTTCTGTAAGAGGTGTTGCCTAAGTTTTACTAAATTTATGGAAATTTTAATAAATTATTAGTAGTAATAACCAAATTACAACGACGGTAACGAATTGAATATGTGATTAGAAAATTTTGTCATCTAAATAACTTAGTCCCACTATGCTAAAGAGCCGAATTTTTAAAAACCCAATAATTTTGTGTTTTATATGCTAAAACGCCTCTTTTACAGAAAGCCTCACTTATGATTACTATTAAAAATTTGAAATTTTATTTCTTTACCCGGGACAAGAATTGTATAATCAGTTTAAGAAATGAGAATGCTTCTAGCTTCCACCGCTTAACAGAAATTTGGATTTTAGAATGTCATTTTTGTGATCAAATACCTCTAGCTAAATACCAGCCTTAATAGCATTAATGGCCCATTTCTGATTTACCGAGTAGTTATGTACCTTCAACCTCCAAGTGTTAGCATTCAGTTAACCATATCCACCCAAATGCATCACTCAAGGTAATATACGTTACCACAAAAATTAAGACATTTTGTTAGTTAAATTTCGTATCCTCAAAATTGTCATATAAATTACATATTAATAACTCCCTTTCATTCAATGAAAAACATGAAAATTGTTAACTGCACTGAATAAGGAAAAAGCAAGGCCAATAGCAACCTGTTTTCAAAGTGAAGTCGTTTTTTTTTTAAATCGATCGTTACTGTTATCAATAGCTGCGGTGAAGAATAGTTTGTCTGGACTGCCAACTTTTACATGTGCATTAATATATTCATATGAAAACTACGTTGTCGTTATGCCACCCAAGTTGATTTTCAGTGCATGTGTTTCTTAAACCACAACCTTCATTGTTTACTAACACAAGGTGGAACATGTTTAGAATAAAAAATTACATAATATTATAGCCCCAAACTGCATATGGTGAATTCATTTCTTTTCCTTGTATTAACTTGCTACATATAGAAATAAGTGGACGCGACTGCCTCCCTGGACTTTCCCATACTGGAAACTGTTCATATCATCTTTATTCAACAGTAGAGTTATTTTCCTCAAAACGGTTGTTCAAGTGCTATCCTAAAACCTTGCCTCGTAAAGAACAGACTTACCCTTAATTTCCTTTTAATATGCAACCAGGCATACTTCATTCTCTACTATATACGTCGCGCGGTCTAACTAGTACCGATTGCTGTTGCTACCGAGGTAAAATTTTCTAAGTCCCT
>JABXWE010035118.1:0-10017 GCA_014611495.1 Limonius californicus
TCGACTCGTACAATAAAGTCTTAGATTATGTACTTGTTAGATAAATAGCTATTTTGTGTTAATTTGATCAATAGTCAAGGTAATTTCTGAGTTTTTGTTTCAGTCTTGAACACAAAATAAACATGTTGGGGGAGATTTAAAATCGTATAAAATAAGTATTTTTTTTAATACTATAGCAGCGTTAATATGCAGATAGTGTAAAATAATTACAGTACTTCGCAGCATACTTTTTTTTTACTAGGTTTATTTCTTGATACGTACTCTATTTTTTGATTTTTAAATATATCATAAATTTGTACTTTTTAAAAGAGGAAGTAACTTTAATATCAACAAATTCAGTTCTGGTTTTTGTTTTGTTTCATTTATTGAGTAGCAACCTACTAAATGAAAATAATAATTTATCAGGGTCTACTATGAGGAACAAGTTTCCCATATATATTTATTATTTGTGAAAATAATTTCTGTAGAACAGAGATGGTGCTTTTCTGACCGAGAAATGGTACATACATGCTACTCTCCCCAAGACTTAGTCTCTAAATAAAATGAAAATTAAAAAGTTCAGTTTTTGAGTTTGCAGTGAAAGTAAATATGTGTAGAGTAGATTATAAAATAGTCCTTTAATAGCCAAATGAAATCTTTATGCCTTACCATTTACGAAATCCCCCCCATGCAGTGCATTCTTATGGTAGACACACTACCGTAAGGTGGGTATACTTTGCTCCAGTTTTAAGTAGATAATTTACAATTTAGCTTATTTCTCGCACGGAGTTAGCGATAGAGGCAAGCATTTTTGGGTACAACTTATCAGAAGGTTAGAAAAGAGAATCCTTACAAGGTTTTTTGTTTAA
This sequence comes from Limonius californicus, assembly GCA_014611495.1. Classification (NCBI taxonomy): domain Eukaryota; kingdom Metazoa; phylum Arthropoda; class Insecta; order Coleoptera; family Elateridae; genus Limonius; species Limonius californicus. Next base: position 849 of record JABXWE010035118.1, read on the forward strand.
CAATATTTGTTTAAATTTTATTAAATAAAACAAAGTGGTGCAAAGTATCCTCATAGGGGGAGGATACTTTGCGCCATTGAATTTGATGCGTGATTTAACGTATTTAAGGTCATGTGGCGCAAACTTACCATATACACAATTAAGCTTTGCACCTTAAGCAAAAATTATGCCGCGATTGAATCGATAAAAAATCTTTTAAAGCGCAATAATACATTATAAATATCCTCAAAAATGAAACTTTATTAGAAAATTAAAAATATATCTTTTCAAAACTAATAATACATTATAGTAATGTCTTAAAAACTAAAAGTTTATTTAAAAAAATGTTATTAGTAGTAAGTAAATACGATATTATGATTACAAAGTTAGTTCGGGGATAGAATAATATCCTCTTCTATTTATTTGTCGGGGTGTTTCAATGCCTCCAATAATGTCCTTCCATACATAGTGTAGTTCATCTTTTGTAGACGGCCATCTCCATGCCTTTTGCGTTTTCACCATAGCAGAAATTGTTGCACCTTCTTTATCTATTGCAGTAATCTTTCTAGGAAAAATTTCGTCTTCATAATAAAAGACTACAAATTTCCCACATTCTTTTACAACATCTGCCCATGTTAGTTTCTTTTTCATTTCAGCCACCAAAGTGCAGCCATCTTCCTCTTCCGAAACCTTAAAGCTTCCTTCACTACCTGAAGAATCTCTAAGGGATAATTGATCGTCGGATTCAGAACCAGATGATACAAAAGTCTTTCTTTTCTTAGAATTTTCGGAATCACCTTTCTTACTTTGAATAGAAGTGCTTGGCTGTAGTGAAGTTTCAGTTGCTACTTCATGAGCAATACTTTTTCCAGGTGCTACCTCTACTTTCTTATTCTTCTGTTTTTTTACTACTTTAGTAGCTTCTTCCCTTTTTTGTGAAAGATAACCAATAAAACTTGCTTCTACTGAATCTCTGTTACATTTAGCATTAGGTAACCGCTCCAACAGTACATCCAAATTGCAGGGCATGATGCCACATTTCCTGAAACCGGATTGTAAATTTGTAGCGACATTTGGGGATATCACGTCCATTAACTTTTTTAATAATCTGGGGAAGTCTTGCTTTTGTAGCACAGAGTTAGTCATGCCACTTGAGCTTTCTTTATATTCGGACAGTATTTTCCTCCACGTCTTTTTCATTGGCCCAAAGAAAGCCACGTCCAGTGGTTGGGTCAGGTGTGTACTGTTAGCGGGCAAACACACGAAATATATTTCATTATTTCTACATATCTCTAAAACATGATCCGCGATGTGAGACGACAGATTGTCTCCTATCAGCAATATCTTCCCTTCTACCTTTTTTTAGCACAGGGAACAATGACGTTTCGATCCAGTCTGTAACAATTTCTGCATTAAACCATCCACTTGGAGTATTATTGTATCTGGTTTCCGGGGGGCCTCCTTCTTTCCAAGTAGACCATAAATGTTTTGATCGGTAAACAATATATGGGGGAAGAAGCTGTCCAGCTGCGCTTCCGCACATCATAAAGGAGATGCTTGCCTATGTTGCATTGCAAATTTTTTCTGGGTATTTAACACCATGCTTGGTAATGACCTTTTTCTTGCCAGGGTTATCGGTTAAATTGGATTCATCATAATTCCATATGTTTTCTGGTGGAATATCAATGTAGTTTTCTAGGGTAACTTCATTAATACCAGCTCTACTTCTTTTAATATTTTCTGCGGAACGAACTGTAAATTGCGGGTGAAGCTGCATAAAACTCCTGACCCATTCACGACCAGGGAGATTATTGTTAAATGCAGGGACATTCCGTCCTCTACGACTAAGATAAGTCTTAATTATGTTCCTCAAATCAAACTCGTCGACAGAACACCCAAACTCGCTCATAGCCATGATAAATTGGGAAAATACATTCTCTTCGCCATCAGTAAACACTGGAGGCTTGTCGGGTTTACGGTGACGTTTTCCTTTTAATTTATAGATTAACGTCCTCTTCGGTATACTGTTAGTTGTAGAGGCTTGCCGTTGAGACAGTTCTCCGGATTTAATTGCCTCCAAGCACTTTTCCAAATCTTCCTGGGTGTAATCACAATATCGCCGGCTACCGGGAACTCGTCTATATCTTCGCGCGATAACTGAAACATGTAATTACCGTAGATATTGTCCTACTCAAGAAGTAGATAAAAGTACTTATTAATTAATGTTTTAAACAGAAACAAATATCGCAAACAGTAGGGTCAACTATGTGGGGATACTTTGCTCCACTTCTTCTGTGGTGCAATTTAACCCCAAACTACCAATAGAAATGACTCACTTTTGAAGTATTGTTGATAACTTTTTACATAATATAAACTAATTAAAAATCTAGTAAACATTAATTTGCAAGATAATTGGGGATAAGAAAATCCAACACTTATTTTCAGATGACTATTTTTATAGCTGATACACGTGGATTTACTGACACCTTTTTTTAAATCGCTTTTAAACCAATTTCCAAACAACGTGGCCTGCAAAACATTACTGCAAGAATGCAACTGAACTTTATTGGAAACTGCCCTTGCACATGTTATTCAAGCATTGAACCATACAAAAATTATTCTCTAGTCCTCTATTTGCCAACAGATAGCACTAAGTACCGTTTTGAGTAGTGGTGTAAAGTATCCCCCCAAGGAGCAAAGTATACCCACCTTACGGTATATGTTTTTAGGATATTCAAATTCATCAATATATCTACCGCCAATAATTCTAAGTTATTTTTTCAAATGATTGTAATATTTTTTATTGTTGATGCTGGTCATTATTCAAAGTGAATACAAAACCATCAGAATATCTCGAAAGCAATAGGTTGGAAAGTACTTGATGTTTCGTTTTGGTATATTTGAACCAGGATTTCGCATGTGGTATGTAAAAAACAATGACAATACTTGTTTCCCATCATTGGACTGTTGTTTAAAGAACCTTTAATTCAAATTCATACCACTCTGGGTATAACAATCGTCGTCGTCGTCTACTTCATGGATTAGGCCTTGCAGCCTGTTCCGCTTCAATGTATAACAATGGTGGAAGTCTTAATTTGGCAATATTTCAAAAATATATAATATTTTTTACAACAGTACAGAGCCATAAGTTTAAGTTCACCCTCCGATTTCTGTGAAATTGAGTAATAATACAATTTATAGATCAAAATTTTTTATTTTCATTACTAATTTATTTGACAATCAAAATTATCAATACAAAAGATCATAATTTTCTAAGACATGAAAAGATTTTACAATTTTGGATTCTTCAAGATATCCTTTCGCTTTTAGAATAGACGCACAATACTTTCGGCATGCATGCAATCAATTTTTTGAGAGATGATGCCGAGATTTGAAGTGTACAGAAACTCCTAAAGCTGTTTTTAATTTGTTGGTTGCATTTTTCGTACATTTCGGTCCAACTCGTCCCATAGCAGTTCACTAGAGTTTAAGATCCGGTGACTGAGGCGGCCAATCCTTGTATTTAATTTCCTTTTGTTTTTATTTTTACGAAATGTATTGTTTACACAATTTCGATGTGTGCTTGGGATCGTTCACCTGTTGAAAAACACAACCCATGATTTGTTTTCTGAATGGAAAAGTGTGACGTATAATATTCTGGCACATTTTTTTTATCCATTATACCTTTATTACCACGAGATCACCAACTTTATCTCTTGCAACACATCCTCAGACCATAACGGATCCTCCACCATGCTTTACTGTTGGCATCACGCATTGAGTTGACATTCATTTTGACACGTTTAGTCCGAAAATTTCAAATTTCGATTCGTCAGAAAATAATCTTTGAACCATAGCTCAATTGTCCAATTTTTATCATTTTAAGCCCAATTCAAACTTTTGACCTTATTTTGTTTGCGTAGCAGAGGTTTTTTGGCAGCAATACAACCTTTCAAACCTTAATCCGGAGGCACAGTTGTACAGTCGTACTTGATATTGTTTTTTCCGGCATAGAATTTAATTCTTTGCGAATTTCCAGAGCAGTTTGAGTTCGTTTTCGTTTACACACAAATGAATTTGTCTTCACGCTTTGATGTTACTCTTGGCCTTCTAAAATGATGAAGACTCGTATTCAACCCAATTTCTTGCTTCCTCTTCAACGCTTTCATGACTGCGGTTTGAGAAACTTATTTGTTTGGCAATTTTTTGCATCGAGTCATCACACAGGAATAGTAAAAATGATCGACTTACCTCTTAACACGAAAAAGTTGGAATGAAATACATGGAAACCATTAAATATTGATAAACAAAAATCTTTTTCCTATTTTAAAGATAATTTTAACGAAAAATCGAAATTTCGAAGGGTGAACTTAAACTTTCAATCGGTAGTGTACATTTAGGATAATTACTGGGATTATTGCATTTCTAAGAGGCCTTTTTGTCAGAGTTTAGAAAAATCTAATTAATTCTAAAAATTATCACAACCATTTGTATTTATTTGAAATAATAATTAAATCGTTCAGTATCCATATTTTTTTAATATTAAGCGCAAGCGCATTTTGTTATGTTATGACTGTTTTGTTTAGTTTTAGCTTTGGTTTACCCGTCAATTTTCATAAAAACACTTTTCACCATATATAAATTTTCTTGGAAAAACTTTAATACAAACGATTATACATAAATTTAATAAATTTTATTTTAAATTTGTATAATTGATAACTTTAATTTTTACTATATTTTTTGTTAAATTGTGTGCAATGACAGTTCCAAAATTGTATTTACCTATTTGTATTCGTATAATAATTCTTAAAAGTTAAATATTAATAGTATATCAACTACTAATGAGTGGCTCTCCATCTTCCTTGGAACAAACATGTTTTGGTATATATTTCAACCAAAGTTTCATATTTTTTCTATTGCAATTTTTAATTAATTATCCAAGATAGATTAGAATTAGTGTTGCCCGCAAATAAATTAGTGTTAAAGGATGAGCTGTCTACAAAACTTAATATTTTGACAGTATAGTTTAAATTTTAAAAATGTCTAAAGATGTTCTAATAATGATTCTTATTATTGCAGTGATGAGAGAATTGGTTGGGGCTCTTTGCTAATACATAGCATGTTTAAAAATGAAGAAATAGGTACCAGCACGGTTATCATCAAATATATTACATTGTTCATTTGTGCAAATCCAGAAATTGTGTAAAATTTGATATAAGTTTTACAGAAATTCACAAATAACGTTTACATTTATATTCCTTTTTAAAACAACTGTATGGTTTTTCATTCAAGAAGTTGAACAGACTTACCGTAGCAACATTTCCCAAGAACAATTTAATGTTATTTTATCTTCATGGGTTATATTAGTATCAGAAAACGTTTGTTTATTTTGATTTGCTTTTAAATGAATTATAAAAACTTGCTGATTATTTTCGAGTTCAATGGTTATGTAATCCTTCATTTTGCCAGAATAAACAAGTAGTAATGAGAAAGTGGCTCATACTTAAAATATTTTACAGTTGTGTTTAAATACTCAGATTCCTGTTTTATTTCTTAATCAATCATGTTGCATCTGTGTGAAGATGTACTACCAAATTAGTTCCACCGTAAGGTCAAATATTTTGTAATGTAAAACTGTTAAAGTTTAAATATTATATACAAATTGTTACTAGAAATTTTAAAAAGTTAAAGTGTAATGTTAATTTGGATGTCTCGAAAGATGTCGGTTTGTGAAATTTTTGAATAGCGAGATGAGAGGACCTCTTATTGTGTTATATAATTATTTAGGTACCGAAAAGGAAACCAAAGGAAGTAAAAGAGTACTGGAATAAAATTATATTTAGTTAACGAGAGGATATGTATTTGTTATTATTATTATTATTTGCAAATGTGAATAATGTTGAGATAATGTGAATTCGTCAAATCTGCTGCTTATTGGTAAAGAAAGTAGTAAAAAATTGTAGTGAAGAACTACAAAAACTAGTACAGAGTGTCATTCTGTTGATCGTTTAAGAAATAAAAAGGTTTCTTGTTTGATAATTCTCATAGTAGATATTTATTATTACTACTTAATATTTATTGAAATATATTTACATTTTATAGTAAAGTCATATCATTGTTATCTACTGTCGTAATATTTGAAGTGATATAATTTTAATGTAACCTTAAGAGCAGGTCTTACCATAGGCGGTATTGCGAATGTAATAGAGAAATAATCACTGTACTGCTTGTTTAAATGTGTTGTATTATCCCACAAGTCTAGCTAATGTGATCTGGATATTACACAGCTCTAGCCAGGGTTTTGAGCCACAGCCTTCTTTATTCAAATTAAACTTTTTGAATTTCTTTCCTTTGACAGTTCCATTTTTGAGTAAAAATTGAGTCGGTTCTTTGCCCCAGTTCTAGCTGTGACTCGCATTATATAAGAGTGGTGTTATTGTATACATATAATGCATATTATGATTGTTTGGTGAACGTTGGATAATTTGTCTTTAAGGATAGTTCTTTTCGAGCAATACAAGGTTGAGTATTGAAGTGACTGATGCAAACCTTAAATTATTTTTTGATGGCTGCGGTTAGTCTACTTGGTCACTTCAGCTTAGTGTTGTGGTTAAAGTGTCGAAGTGTTTATGTTGTTACTGGAAAATTGTTACTGCAATATTTTATTAAGATAAATGTTTAAATGAAAGCTCACTTCATAGTTAACCGATTCGATTGTAGTTAGGTAAGGTTCAGTTTAGCTCACTAACCATTTTGTAACATTTACCTTCTATGCATTTTGAGTATTGATTTTAAGTATCTTGTACTTTTACATTTTCATTTATTTTTAGATGTTAGGTAATGTATTATATTTTTATTTTTTATAAAAGACACGAGAATCAAAAGTGCAATCAGTCACCATTTATTTATTATGTCCATTCCAAATTGTGTATTTTTAAGCTCAAATGACTGCATTCCTGTATATCAATAAACTTTTAATTTATTTTTGTAAAATGTACTAAGTGTCTTTCATTCCAGATATTGCACATTTTCTGGTTGCCAGTGTATGAGAGGCATTTGAAACCGACTGAATTAAAATTCTACTTTTCATTACTATGATTGATTGTTATAATTATATTACTGTAATAAAAGAAAATTGTTAATGCCAATATGCAAAATATATTACATTCATGAACTAAAAATTAATTTATCTCTGAAAGCTAACTTTTGTTCGATAGAACTTGTTTAAGTAAGAGACATCCCGCATGCATAGATTAAAAACACATGATACAAATATCTAAATGAATGGCATTTATATAACTTAGATTTTTTTGTTTTCTAAAACTGTAAGTACACAATCAACAGTTAGCAATATCAAGACATGTTTTGCACACAACATTTTATAAAACAATAATTATTTTCTTGATACCTAAAATAAGAAAATCAGTATCACCATAGGCAAATAAACATATATTCTCTACGACTATAATATAATGTATTCGTTACATATACCTTTTTAGTTGAAGAATGATAGATATTCTCCATTGCCGTTGGATTCTGTTCTCTATTTCAGTGGGATTCTGTATCAGAATCCAACGATAAATTGCGGAACTGGAAGCTAGTGGGCGTGGCATGTTAGCGCTTGGGATCTCCCACTTGTTTTTGAAGTAACTGTCAAAAACAGTTTTAAATTTTCGTATTCGTAAAAACAGTAAGAACTAGGTATGAATAATTCAGACAGCGAAAACGCTGAAATGTGTTCGCCACCAGAAATAACGGAAACCGCGAAAACGACTTGTATTAATTTACTGCTGAAGAAATCGCAGAAACAGTACACAATGGTGTACACGGCGTCAAATGGTTGTGGCTAGTGAACCGATATACGTCCATCTAAAGCAAAATGTTTATTAAACTGATTCGGACCAAAAATTGTAACTTCCTATGAAATAGTCATAGAGAAAGTATAGTCTCCTACTTGTGTAGAATAGCTATTATTCACTTGGATGATTCTGTCTCTCGCCTTCGGCTCGTGACAGAATTTTCATCCTTGTGAATAATAGCTGTCATTCTACACTCGAAGAATATACTAGACCCCTAACCACGTGTATTCATGTTATTGAATAGTGTGGGTGCAGACCTAAAGATGTCGCTCCTGCTGGTTAAACATTACGAAATGCGTCTTAATTTCTCCACGAACTGAAAGAAATGTCCAATGTCCTGGAGGTCCGTTCTCATGCGGGTTATTCTTAGTATTTATTTGCCTATTTTCTTACAATGCAAGAGATTTATAATTCACCAGACACACTGAAGACAGATTAAATAGAAACTTTGGAATATTACAACCTAATTGTATTTCTACAGGCTAGGGCGGATAAGCATTATTTATATATTCCAAAAAAGCACTCATTTTGATAGAATGCAAGTGCGCGTATATCCACCTGGGGACGGAAGAGAGAGGACCACTGTCGCCTCTACAGGGTGTTCCATCAGGAGGGGACGGACCAGCGCTCGACACCGACCAAAATAACACCGAGGGCGCATTAAAAGCTAAGTGTCTCAGGCCTACGTAGGCCTGGTAGTCTGTAGCAGTAGTTGGTAGCACTGGTATTCTAACAGAAAACGAGAAAAGGGAGGGACGCGCTTTGCAACTTTAATCTCCTTTAATCCAGACTCCTTTCATCGAAATTAGTCGACTTTACTTAACTAATTATTTGCTAAACTGCTTACTCACTTGGTAATGTTGTGGCTTCATAGAGCTTCCTCGCCTTTACTTAACTAATTCCTTGATTAATTGATTAATTACTTAGTAATGTTTTCACTGGTCATGTATATAAGCGTGCTGCTACGATTTGTATTGGATGTTTATGTGATGGGGGTCGGTTAGGTACTTGCTGTGTTGGGCGGCTCGCTGCATCACGAGATGGACGTTGGGCGCCTATTCTGGGAGGACCGGCTGTCCGTCCTCTACAGCTGGAGTGTGCCATGCGGGCGGAGGACATGCAGATCGGAGGATCGTGCTGCGCGTGGAGTGCGTCATTGGATGGGGCGGCGGATGTGCAGGTCGCCGGCATGCCCGGGGAGACATGGGAGGGCTGGGCGCGCGGAAGGGTGTGATGGGGGAGGTCCGAGGAGAGGTGGGAGGAGTGCGCGCGCAGGCGGAGGAGTCCGCTCAGTAGTCGACTTGGGGAGGGGGCAGGGGAAGGTGAGGGGG
>JABXWE010035119.1:0-21090 GCA_014611495.1 Limonius californicus
CATAATGGGTTAATGTGAATTTGGGTATGGGTGGTTTTTTATAAATTAAAATAATTTCGCCTTTCTTTCAAATAATTAGTTCAAGGATGTGGTAAACCATTCAATGCACTTACATTAATCAGTCTGATAGTAGTTCAAGTCACATGTTAGGGTTAGGTTGGGACCAAAACAGAAACTGTTTGTTATGTTTCTAGAAGTTTAGTTATTGTTTGTATCTTATTTAAATTTTGTTGTGATAATTTTTATTTGACATTAGTATTGTATACTGATAGTTTTCATAAATGACAGCACTACTGGAAATATGTATTTCTATTATTTTCTGGTCTCAACTGAATGATCAATAGTAAAAATAGTTGATAACTTCACTCTATATATCTTAACTATAGATACATTACCAGCTTGGACCAGATCGTTAAGACGGCCAGGTGTTGCAATTACAATGTCCACCCCTCTCGTGACAATATTCACCTGTTCCTTGCGACTTCCTCCACCATAAATGCACACTCTGAAATATTTAAATGTCACAAAACTTTATTTCAAGCAGGTTTCCTGGAAAGGTAGGTAGTATGTTAGATATTACAAGTACACAGTCAACTGAATGTTATAAAGCAACTTACGCTGTTATACCCTTATATGAGTATTTCTTAACTTCTCGATCTATCTGTAATGCTAATTCCCTTGTAGGTGCTATAACTAGCACACTAGGGCCCGAACGCTCTTCTCGAGGAACCGGCTGCCCGTCAATGTGTATAAGTGCAGGCAGCAAGAAAGCAAGAGTTTTTCCCGTTCCTGTCTGGGCAATTCCAATTAAATCTTCTCCCATGAGAAGAACTGGCCATGCTTGGGTTTGGATTGGTGATGGTGTTTGAAACCCTGCCTTTTCTATTTCATCCAGGATCAATGGATAATTATGGAACGCTTGTTCGAAGGTTTGCACAGGATTAGGAATAGGTTTGTATCCACTCTTCTCAGCGAAAACACGAGATACCACAACATTGTTATTGTTTTCACGGACTGAAGCTACTTCCTCAGGGGACATGGACGCTACGGAAGGATGTTCTTCATAAAAGTCTTTTTTAATAGGTGGCAGCTTTGCCCACTGCTCTTTAGAGGCTCTATCCTGCAGCGTATAACGATTATTAAAATTTGTTAATTAATTCTTAGCTTAATTCCTTGAAATTTAAATTAATTAATAAGTAAATATATTATTAATTATTTCAATTAGTTGGGATTTATGAAACTGTTGAAATAATTAATATTATGTTTACTTATTCAATAATATAATTATTCAGGGTATTACCTAATTATTTAAAATATTACTTACACATTCTTCAGAAAGAGCTTTCCAATTTATTATCACTGGGGCTGGTGCCATATGCTGTTCTGCAGATTCAGTAAATGATAATTGTGGACGTGGTGGCAATTCAACCGTTAATTCTTCAATCATATCCTTTGCTTTCTGAATTGCTTCGGGCAACCCATTTATTCTGATAACAGTATTATCGCCAATTATTTCCTTTGTCACATTAATTTTGGCACCAGATTCAAATTGCAAATCACTGATCTTTGATCCACCTTTACCTGTATGTAAATAAAGTACAATTAAATTTTTTTCTTTTAGAGTTTTTAGTTTTATGGAAGCTATTTTCAGAAGATCTAAATATTCTGATAATCTTATATCTATTATTACATTTTCTATTACTACAGTCTTAGTTATAGTGTAACTGCAATTATTTGCTTGTATTGGTTACAGTATCCAACACTTCCAATATCATGTTTACAACATTAGAAAAAGAGAGACAACCGTACCAGAAAACAATGCCAAACACTCTCATTTTAACGATATTCTTTAGTAGATGTTTTTAGGTTAAGATTGCTTAGAGATAAATATTTTTTGGGTTACACAAATTAGAAATGCTAACTACATTTTCAGTTTTGCTCATTGTTTCTTGTTGTTGTAAATGGATATACAACACAGTAAACAATGCAAATCACAACATAAGCTTCATAAACACTCATTATATCAAGGATCTTGTTGTACCTGGGTTGGTCTTAAGATAGCCTGTATTTGTTATAAATATTTCATAAGAAAGGAGATGTAAATATTCTAGTAATACTATATTACAATTAAAATTTCCCTTACTATTTATTTTTTAATGCTTCATAAAAGACAAGATATTTTCAAGAGGTGTAGTAAGTTTTCATCTATAACTGAAATTACTATTTACTATTTAATTATTAAAATACAAAATATCTTTCAAAGATGTGAATATTCTGATATCTTAAATTATTAATCAAAATTTTTATTACCATTTGTTTTTAAAGCTTCGTAAAAACCAGATCTTCTCACAGAATGTAAATATTCTATAATCTTACAATTTTATTGTAATTAAAATTATCAAATAAATAACCTTACCAATAATTCTGCCAACACTTTTACTGGGGACCTCAATGTTGACGCCATTGGAATCATTGCGCCAGTTGTTGGACCTGCCATTAAAATTCCTATTGACACCGTTTGATTCGCTACGCCAATTATTGGACTCATTATTCTGGTTTCTCTGTTGTGGCCAACGTCCCCCATATTTCCCACGATTTCGAAACTCGGTAGTCTGTACTACAACTGGACCCTCATCCCAATTATCACCCATCTGTAAAATAAGAAGCCCTATTAATAATAGTTACCTACCATAAGTAATTAATTGCACATTCAAACTGAAAATGTCTATTAATTTCCTATCTTTGAATTCAAGTAAAAAATAAAATAAGAAATAATATTTTAGACGTGGTAGTGAATTTAAAATTTTATTTGCAATTAGTCACAAATCTGAAGGCTTTATTTCTGTAACAAGTGCAGGTTATCTTTAATAGTTTTGGATTCACGAATTGACTAAAATTAGCACAAACACTCTATTGTACTGCGTATATGAAAAAGGATTTATAATGGCAATACGTTTCCTTAATATTAGAAAAGTCATTCGTATTAAACAAAGATAAAACTAAGACCTATAATACACACATAATATTATTGTATGTTAAGTACACTCTGTCGATTAAACAATGGGCAGGGGAACTTGCCTGGTTTCTGGTTGAACAGCAAAAGTAATTATTAAACAAATTTTAGTGTGTATTGCAGGAAGTATATGGTGTACGACATTTAGGAATAATTCAAAGAACAATGTATTTATCAACTCTTAACCACACAACATATCTTAATGTTGCATTAACCAATCTTACAATGTTGGTTTAATGACAAAGAAACTTAATTTCAATTAAACTGTTATATACAACTAGCTTTAAGTCAATACATATTTTTTCATCCTCATAATCAATACATTTGACTTGTAAGGGTTTAACAATGAATTACTGCACGTACATTAATCTAAAGTTGATAAAAATAAAGCACCTGTTCCGTTTGATTACATTTTACATTAAGAAAAAGGAAATGCTGGTAACAAATGTTTTTAAAGAGAATGCAAATATTTAAAAGTGGGTGTTTTTATTCTAGAAACAATTTTGCATGTTCATATAAGTTTACAAATTTGAAATTTATTCACCTATGCAAACAGTTTCTAAAGCACTTTCAGTTCATTCATAATTTCATAAGGCAAAGATTTTTCTAAAATGGCAAATCAGCACTTTTAATTTAATGACAACCATTTACTCCAGGACGAATGTTGATATATATTTTTAATTCGAAATCAAGACATACCTTCAATCGAATTATTCACGATAACGAATTAAATACAGTTTACAACCCTTATCACGAAATCGAACTTCAAGCAGAGCAATCACGCTGTCATTAGCTCACACAAGCCGACGACGAAGAGAAAGATGTCAAATATAATTAAAGGAGGAGAGTGGATAGAGACAGAGATATATACATATTTTGGATAAACACAATAAAGTACGTGCGTGTGACGTCACAATGGGCGGAGTTGTGAATATCTTTCAAATAAACACTTTGTAGGTATATGGTAATTTTCAATAAGAAATTCTTTAGTTTCATTGTTATAAGTTATTAGTGGGAGCATAATTATTCCATAACGCAGGTTTTAACATTCGCATATAAAGTACATTTACAAAAGAGTTTAAGGTATTTAAAGGTTATGTTACTTTTGGTGTGCACCTGTGATCACATCATAATTTCAGGAAAATTAGGACACTCTTGACGTCGTAATGTGAACAGATTTACTTTCATTGACCTTAATTTGCCATTTATCCATCTAGTTACAAATAAGGTCTAAGTATTCCCTATCGAAAATAGCTTCAAAACATGTGCCGATATTTTCTATTACGATTTTAGACTTTACCGAAGTTGAAAATACTATAGAATCTGAGAACGTGGAAGAACTGTAGAGCTAATGATGATCGATGAAGATGTGAAGAATAGGCTATGTAAATTTCAAGTAGATAATACAAAGCATGCCGTAATTAAAAGAAAGTTACTCATTATGAGTGTGGTGGTAGCTCAGTTGACAGAGTGTGGTGGTAGCTCAGTTGACAGAGCGTGAGAGTGCGTAAAACGTCGATTCTGGCTTGGGTTCGAAACCTAAGCAGTACTACATAGATTTATAAAAATCTTGTCTGCTACCCACCACACATAATTTACCAATCCGGCTTACAACCGTGGGATCTAATGCTAAAAACCTTCTCTGGAATTTTTGTCGTTCGATTTAGACATTAAACTGTAGGTTCCCCGTGTTTCTACCCTAGCGCTGAGGAGAAACACGTGGCAGAGACGAGGCCGTTGCCCAGAAGTGGGACAAATAGGCTGTCAATGATTAATGCAAGCATCGAACTTTATCCACCCCCAAGCAGTCCATAGTGGAAAAATCAGCTGGTAAGGTGACTCTCTATGAATATAAAGTTACGTTAAGCACTTTTATTGCTTGGCCATTATGACATGTCATAAAATGACTTGGAATGTTCAAGGTTGAAACCAAGCACAAAATCAGATGAGGATTACACATGTGACAGGTATCCTGTAAAACAAATCTTATTACGCAGTTAAGAAGCTATTGTCAGAGGAATAAAAGGATTTGCTATGAACGCAATTAGGTATATCGGGTACACCTGCAGGATTTTGAAGGCTTTTTATTACGCAGTTAAGAAGCTATTGTCAGAGGAATAAAAGGATTTGCTATGAACGCAATTAGGTATATCGGGTACACCTGCAGGATTTTGAAGGCTTTTACAAGAGCATCGTCAATTTGATGACCTCCTGTCATCAAACGTATTCTATCTTCCAATGAATACCTATTTTAAAACCATTGAAATAAATTATAAAAGAAGTGGTTATACAAACAATTGGGAAAAGGAATGGTACACTTTAACATTATGTAAGAAAATACCGTTTAACGGCCAGCGACCTTTGTATAATCTTGTCTGCACACAGGAGAAACCGTTTTCCTAATTTTTTTAAACCCTGACGGCATGCGAGTAAGTCATTCGAATGATAAACACTTCTCGAATAGGTTCGTACCGACGCTCGTATCTCGAATGAAATAATTCGAAATATTCGATTATGCACATATCTCGAGATATCTCGACATGCGAGTAATTCATTCGAGTGAGAAAAACTTCTCGAATATGTCCGTAGGGATGCTCGCATCTCAATATTTGATTATGCATATATGCATATATCTCGACATGCGAGTAAGTTATTCGAATGATAAACACTTCTCGAATAGGTTCGTACCGACGCTCGCATCTCGCATGAAATAATTTGAAATATTCGATTATGCACATATCTCGAGATATCTCGATATGCGAGTGATTCATTCGAGTGAGAAAAACTTCTCGAATATGTCCGTAGTGATGCTCGCACCTTAATATTTGATTATGCATATATCTCGAGATATCTCGACATGCTAGTAAGTCATTCGAATGATAAGCAATTCTCGTATAGGTCTGTACCGACGCTCGTATCTCGAACGAGATCATTTGAAATATTCAATTATGCATGTATCTCGAGAGATCTCGACATGCGAGTAATTCATTCGAGTGGGAAAACTTCTCGAATACGTCCGTAGTGACGCTCGCATCTCGAATGAAATCATTCGATTATGGATATATCTGAAGATATTTCGAGATAAAATAATTTAGGCAATTTATGTCACTGCTTAAAAATATCAAATAAACCAAATTTTTTGGTCTTAACCAATTACGATCATTTGTAATCTGTTTTAGTAACTAAATTAGTTGTCATGATTATGCTTATACAGATATAAATTATTATAAAATTGGAAATATCTTTAATAAGTATTTAATAAGAATGAATATCTCGAATATTAAAATCATTCGAATACTAATCATTCGATTATGCTCATCACTAGTGAAGAAAGTATTACTGAAGTTAAATGTCTGTATTCATACCGACATGATGTCCTTAGTGAAATAATATCGTTAAAGTCCCAATAACTCATAGTGGGATAAATTGAATAAATATATAATTAAAACACACTGTCGATTCCCACAGAAAATATTTAATGAAGAGATTGTACACAAATCGTAAACATTTTCAAGCAAACATATTGCCCATCTTCGGACTAAATAAACAGTTCCATCAAATAATAACTAAATCCTCTAATTGAATATATAAAATCAAATAAACATGTGGTTATAACCTTAAAGCAAAAAAAAAACAGCTGTTTTTTCATCAACATGTCTGACCAGTTTGTTTAACTTTTACATTAATCTGGTCTAATGTCGCCTCTAATTTGGGGTTTTAGAAAATTCAAATTTAAACAACTAAATACTTAAACATGTTTCTATGACTTTATACATTTTTATTTTGTGACCATCCGGCATTTGCGCCTTGGCTTAGGATAAATTTTGCTTTAAGGTTATAACCACATGTTTATTTGATTTTATATATTCAATTAGAGCATTTATTTATTATTTGATGAAACTGTTTATTTAGTCCGAAGATGGGCGATATGTTTGCTTGAAAACGTTTACGATTTGTGTACAATCTCTTCATTAAATATTTTCTGTGGGAATCGACAGTGTGTCCTTAGTGAAAAGCTGAAATCTTATAGAAAATATATCATTTACTGTGTGCGTGTGGTTTAATAGGTAACAGCGAACACAATTATTACAAACAAATTCAAGGACTGTTACGTATATATGTATGTTGAATCGGTTCACATGTTATTTTGATATTTGGACTTCTGAAGAAATGATTACAACTACTAGATATAGATAAAGAAGGGAGCTGGAAAAAATATATTTTTATAGTTAAACAATTATTGTATGTGAAACTGAAACAGTACATTCAATCAGGGCCGATGTTAGTATGTTTCTACAGTGTTGTACGTTCTACACTTTACAAAATATCGCCATTCTTTATTATAAAATAAATTATTTTTACAAAACCTATAAAGTACCTGAAGGGGGGGGGGGCGAAGAAAGCGAATGATATGGAAATCAAGGAAAAAAACTCAAAAACTGATTTACTGAAACAAAAGCATTCGAACTATTTAGTGATACAAAAAGAATATAGTTCAAAAACATAAAATATACTAAAAATTAAATAATAATATGTATAAAATCCGTTGTGTATTGCAAAATATACCGAGCAACTAATTAAAATTATACAATAATAGTGAATGTAAAAATTAATGACTTGCTTGGGCTTTTCTTGCAGAGCAAAGCTTTTCATATGATGGCGAATGGCGATATATGTTGGAACTTGACACTCTTAGTTATTTTGCTATATTTAACGGAGACGTATATTTTGTTTTTAAGGAAATGGCTTGAGTGCACGAAATGCTCTTGACATTAGTGCAGAAAACCTATCGCCAACACCGGCCCAAAATTCGAACAACGATTAGATCCCAATTGCAAATATTTCTAATTTTTGTTGCTGTACGTTTTTATTCCATGACTAGTATTTTACAAAAAGCGTTAACTTTGTACTACTAATTTTTAAGATATGTATTTTTTTCTACAAGCTGCAGGTTTGATATATTTAATTTTTCGAGTACGTCCTGCAAGTATTTCATCACAAATAACATACATTCTACATATGTATATTGTATATGCGAGTTTGTTACATGTAGTGATGTTTTAAGCTATTTTTTAGCCATGTCTTCCTGTCGGGTCAGTCTCCATCACTGAGCTATCTTGCTGTCATTGTTTCCTCTATACTCATGTTGTCCGTGTTAATCGAAGTCTTTCTCTTTTTCTTCTACGTGGTGGTACGCACTCCCATAGGTTTTTTTGTCGCTGTTCATCCTGCATCCGTTGAAGGTGTATCAGGTACCAGTTGAGGCACTTTCTTTCTATTGAATCCATAATGTTTTCCTCTACGCCCATTTGTCTTTTATGTTTCTAAGTTTGGCATTCTGTCCAGTTTAGAAAGACCGCAACCGCGGTCTGCTTTTTCGTGTTTCTCCTCTTCCAAGAATATGATACATTTGAATCTTCGTATACAAAAGAATCAGCAGCGTTAGCATTTCAATCATTATTACCCTGAAAATCTAAGGAGAAATATGAAAATACTTACCAACAATTCAAAAATTGGTGTAAAAAAAGAGTAAAGGCGATCAATGAAGAATTTTTGCTAACATATTTTGAACGAAAATCCAGGTTCCTCGAAAGTTCCACGTTGTGAAGCGTTTACTCAATATTGAGAACGATATTATTAATGAATGAAAATATTGATATGATAAAGTATGTCAGTTTAACAGCTTTAATTAAAAAAAAATCGACAGGATATCGAGCCAAAGAAATCCAGTGTTCTAACAAAATTAGAAATAGAAAAATTCTTTAAAGAAACAGATGATACAAGTTACTTGATGATGTAGGTACTTAATATTTAGATATAAAGTTTAACATATTTCAATAAATTTAAGATTTCCTTCAAGATAATGAAGGTAGCGTTGATTGTTCGGTTCAGCTGAGCATTTCGACGAGAAGGATTAACTTTTCTTCAACTTACAAACATTAAAGACACGGGATCATTTATACTGATTGACGTTCCTAACACAAAAACCAACATACGAAGAGAATCTACTATTTCAAGCAGAAACGTTAAAGATTTGGGTCTCGTTCAAATATTTAGAAGATATGCCGCTCTTTGCCTATCATCATTTGAAATTACAAGATTTTTCTTGGGTATCGAAACGGAAGCGTACTAAACAAAATGTGGGTACAAATACCATTGTACGCGACCCAGAAAATTGCTGAATTTTTAAATTCGCCGAATCCTTTGAGCTATCCAGAGCATTGCTTTAGGAGGTCATCTGCTACAGTACTAGCTGATACAGGAGCAGTTATTATTAGTCTTAAGAAGCATGGTGGCTGGAAATGATCGAACGGTTCAGAGGGATATACTGAAACCTCAGTAGTAAACAAACTTCAAGTATGAATTTCAACGAAGTAAGGCAGCAAACAATTAAACTTCAAGTGGCTTCAAAAATACTTGGTCAGAAAGAAGTAGTTAATATAAATAGCTCTACTTGTTCAAAGAAATCCCCCATTTTGAAAATGGAATAATGTTACCATTAATACTTACAATACACGTAAGGTTCTTTGTTACAATAATAATTGATTAACATTTCCGCACTAGTGCGGAAAAATACAACTTTCCTAACTCATAAAAATATAGAAATCAAAGACTTTTTTAAACGGCAGTAGAAAGTATATAAGCGTGTAAGTATACTTATGAAATACCAATATGTTTATCAGGGTTTTCAAAATTCCCGCCTTTTTCGCAGCAGGGCTATCCGTCTCTGTCGGTCTCTATACACCATCTGATTCAAATTATCATGAATATAAAAAAAGTATAGCGAATGTAGATTCGTTAAGTATTTATTGCGATTTTAGCATATTCATTCTGATTCATTGCGTTTAATTTTCTTGAATTCGGCATGTAACGTATTTGTCCACTACGCATTAGCTTCAATGGGAAATATACACTCAGTTTCAAATTAATTTACTTAAATAAGCATGACAGCGGTTGTCGTATTTTGTTTAAATTTGTACTTAGATTATCAAGGAAAAACAGCGCCATATTTTTCCGTTTTTTATACCATTTCGACAAAAATTATTAAAGTTTCATAAATTACATTCCCGTGACATAATCTTTTTGTTCTACGAGCAGTTGTTTAATTGCAAGGGCGCGGAAGAGGGGACAGCTTTCTGAATCCAACTTCTTTCATGGGGGAAGGCCGAAGGGAGAACATTGAGGAGGGGCATGGAATAATACACAATTACGAACATTATTTATTAATACAAATAATATTTGAACAGTAGTTTGCGAGGATTAGTTGTTAATTTTTTAGCTATAGCTTCCACTAATTGTTCGAAAAAACTATTCGCTCTTTTTTAAAACCTCGATGATATCTTGCGCTTCTTTTACCGCATTCCACATTTTGAACCACAATTCCCTTTCTTCTTCGATGTCTTCAAAATTGTAAAAAATGGTACAAGATGAAGTACTTTCATTCCACTCCTCCAATGAAACATCTCTCATGTTACTCGGATGGAAATGTGCCAATGAAAATGCAGGCGATCTGTCTGCAGAACATCTGAGTTCTAAAGATGATATGATGGAATTCAAGTAAGGAATTATTAGAGACCCTCTCCAAAATTCGGATGGATTTCCGGCTGGAGGGTAGTTTTGTCAGCCAGCAACGCGAGTGGCGGTTATATCAACATTCAAATGTTTTGCGATGTATTATGTAAGCTGTACTGTTCCCCGCATGTTCCCGATGGTCTCTTATCATGACGAGAATAGTTTGAATGTGCAGTTTGGCTTTAACTATGTCAAGTGCCTTCAATTGAAGTGTATTTGCTATGGGTTCCAGTATAGAGGAATACTTCGCAATTAATGCTACTGACACAACAAATGAAGATCTGGACTCCGCTGCATGCATTTGATATGCATTTTTTCTTCTTGCTGCATTACTCTCTTCAGCTAATGTCTCCAATGCTTCAACAATATCGTCGAAGTGATCCTTAAAAACACGGATGGTCTTGTACTTCTCTGACCATCTAGTCTCACACAATTTAGGAATGTGGCAATAAGCTTGCCTCGTAAAACGGACTCGCGAAAAAATATGATTACCTCCTTAATAAGGAATGGAAATACAAAGCTTTATTGTACCTTCGCCTCAAGATCGCCAGCACACCCCCTTCTTTCCCAGACATGGTGGAATATCCATCGAAGCCTAACCCCACACACTTATCAGGGTCTAGGTTGAAATAGAATTGAAATTTGTCACAAAATCTTCAATGGCTTTGGCAATACTTTTGGCATCAAGCCTTTCAAGCTCTACAACACCTAAAAATTCTTCTTTGCCCGAAATATCCGCGGTTTAGTCAGCCAGAATGCTGTAAGCAGCGTAATCCTTAATCCTTCCTTAATCCTTGTGACGATTTGATCCCTGATTGTAGTGCCTCGTAGATCAATTGGGTATTTCATTTTGTATGATAGGTGATCGGTATGACACGTTTTTCGATCCATGCTCAAAATGGTGTTTTAATTGTGAATCAGCTGCATCGACGCGTAAACGGCGTAAGTCTGTAAGTACGCCTTCATCCAGATTCTTGCTTTTGAGAGGTAAATCATGTGTGCCGGAAAAAATGTCGCATTTTTGCGAAGACTGGTGAAGTAGGATGTCCACTGCAACGGCCTCCATGAACGATTTTGCAGATTCCATTGCAGCCTTATGCCCCTAGGTCTGTACGCGTGCTTTACAATAATCGTGCACGTCCTTGTACTTAGTGAAAGGTCTGATGATGAAACAACCCCAATCACCTCTCATCATGCTGGCTCACGGCGGTAATAACACACAATATTTCCAGAAAGCACCTTTGAGTTGCCTTGAGTAAGCTAACCATGGTGAATATGTGTCCAACCACTGGTAATTGAATTTCTTCTTGGGGTGTTTGGCATTTACCGCAAAATCGTAGTTCTTTGAAGGTGCCCAGCCATTTTCCAGACGATTTTTCTGATCAACCGGCATAGTGGTCGTCAGGCCGACGATAATTCCAATATCATCTTCATGTCAACTGTCGTCTTCAATTTTACTTTCACTGTCTGACATCCTGGTTTGAACCATAGAAGAAGGCCTCGCAGTCGCAGTGTCTGAAGCAGAGGGTATAGTTGTGCTTTCTTGCCCTCATCGCTGCTGCTGTTGCTGGTGCTGGTACTTTTCTTTCGTTTTAAATTCACTGCAAAAAATAAAATATAACTTTTACTAAACGTTGGTGTGAACGCGGCATAACACATGTAAACGTAGATACCCAAATAAACGTCCATACTTACCATTCTTACCAAAAAACTTTCTAATATCCATTTTTGTATAATTTGTAATAAAGTAGATGGTGCGAAAAAACAAACTTTAATGTCGTAAAAATTACACACACTTGTGACCCTTGTGTGAATGTAACTTAACTGTACTGACTCTAACCAAAATGCGCGCGCTCTTATATATGTACGAGGTAAATAGCTTCTGGAGTATTCTTGTTGATGCGTCGTGAAATGAGTCGACATTATTCTAGAAAGCTCCTTGTTGCCACAAGCTAACTATATATCCATCTGTGAGAAACCATAAGAACTACAACCTGTGGGTGTATTATACACGTACAGGTTGTAGTTCTTATGATTTTTAACAGATGGCGCGAGGATCTCTATTTCGTAATTAGTTTCTTTCAAAATGTTGACATACCAACAATCAATCTATTAATCAATTTTTCAGAAATTTGTTGTTTGTATTTTGCTGTTTTATTTTACATTTTTGCGCCTTGGAAGGGGGACAGACCCCCCCTGGATACGCGCTTGACAATTAGTAGTACTTCATGTTACTTTTAATTTTGTAGTACAATGAACAACCAGTAATATGACGTCTCACGTTTGCACTGTGGAATCTTTTTATGTAAATTAAAGAGAAAATATTTTGCTATCCACCAATATTTATATTTAGTTCGCTTAAAATTTATATTCGTTGAGTTTGCAAGGGTTTAAAACGTTTAATATAATACATAATAAGTATTATTTGAGTTTAAAGAGATGCTTGGAAAACCGCGTCCAAGATCTCGCTCAATCTCAATACAATACCTTGTTATTAAAGTCCGTAGATGGCTTAGACTACTAACCGAAATATAAGACGTATTCTGCCATTTTGGATCCAATAATACACTTCAGTCGTTTGGCTCCAAAATATATTAAATGGGTTTTAGAACTAAAATGGTTAGGTTTTTTGTAACAAATTTCTTAAATGGGAGCAAACAAATATAGACGGTTTAGATTTTTCAAATGTGCTTTTTAAAAATCAAACTCAATGAAAACAATCATCCGAAATTTTGGATCGCCGAAAGAAAATGCACTATTTTATAAGTTTAATAGTTATAGTAATCATTGCAGATTTGTTTTTAAGGTATTTTACATAATAATTTGAAGTAGATACTTAATTTTAAGCTGTCGGTTGTCAATTAAACGGATAATTCAAGTAAGAAATTTATAAAA
Organism: Limonius californicus; assembly: GCA_014611495.1. Taxonomy (NCBI): domain Eukaryota; kingdom Metazoa; phylum Arthropoda; class Insecta; order Coleoptera; family Elateridae; genus Limonius; species Limonius californicus. The sequence goes on from JABXWE010035119.1 coordinate 13,481, forward strand.
TTTATTAATTAATTTTGATTTAGAATTTCTCCATCATCGATTGGATCCAGACAGAATTGACGCAGTTGGTACAGCTATAGCCCAATATTATTTCTACTATGTGTAGTTGTTTGATGTTTATGTCTCCCATTTTTGATCGACAATTGATTTCCTGTACTTGAAATGTAAGCGACTAGTTTAGAAATGTAATCTACATTATTTACGTACTTTGGCCTAACCTAAGTCATATAGGACTTTGCGTGTTATTCATTATTTCAATTTTTTATCACCTTCCACCTTCCAAAGATTACGACCATAACTGTATATACGTACACAGATACGTCACCAAATGTCAGATTGAGCAAGGTCGTCTTTTTTGTGGACGTGTTTCTTGTTTAGAAATTATCTAAGAGACACCGTGATACCTTGAACATATTGTACAAAGAAGTTCATTAATATTCAACAAAATGTCGAGTCCTAAAGAAACGGAATGTCATCTGAAAGGTGGCCATCCTCCAGCAGGTAAACTATTTACAGAATATGTATTACTTTTATTAAATTCTTGGTAAATTCCCAACTAAAATAAAAATATACAGTTAAAGCTGGTGGAATGCGAATTACGCAGCATAAGACTCCCAAAGAACCTGTAGGTTTAGTAGAGGATACTACCGGCTTGAAAGTGTCTGGAAGTCCCCCAAAAGCAACTACAATATCTGGAGCAATTCCTAAGGGCAATGCAGACTTTCCTGCGGAAGCAGTACAGAACATTCATAAGGAGAAACCACCAACCATTCATTGTGCAAAAACTCCAATTAACATCCAACAACCCAGGAAGTAGACCCCACATTTTCTATTAATTTTGTACGGACTGATCTTTATGATAAAAACAGGCATTTACTCCGTCTTTTAGCTTTAAGTTTACTTTTAAAATGTTGTTTTAATGTTTCTTTGTTTCTTAACAGTTTTTTTTGTAATGTAAGTGTGAAATCCCAATGTTTCAAATTTACCTTGCAGAACGTGTAAAAAATTGTCCTTTTCCAGTGTAGAAGACGTTTGGAATTTTGTTACATTTTTAATGTTTTTGAAACTTGGGACAAGAGGTGTTAAATTTTTATGTATTTGTTTTATGCCACGTGCCAATCCTTTTATCTTTGGTGTCGATACAACAAATAAATCAGAATAATTAAAAATATATTTTGAATTAAAATAGATATTTCTGTTAACAAAGTTGTTATTTTATTGTTGAAACATGATATATCTCCTCAAATTATTTGCTCAATAAAGCAACTGTTATATTAACTAGTTTTAGAATTCTTGCAGAAAAGTTTAACTGTTTTATCATTTGCGTGTATCGACATAATATGATCGCTTTTAAATAGTGACTAATCCTTCATTGCTGACAAACCATTTGAATTATGTAAGCATGATTGTAGTCTTAAAGATAGTTTTCCTAAGCATTATTAGCTGTTGAAATATGTGTTTTGTAAGAAAATTTTATAAAGAAATAACCTAATAGTGTAATAAACTTAAACATGTTATTCTTGCAAAATTTTTATCTTACTGCTTGAAACTGATAGTGCTTATCACAGATGTGTTACTAACAAACATTAATACACTTTTGATACCAAATAGATGTATTACAATTGAATAGAAAACAGTCTGTAATAAATATAATTATCATTCCATTAAACGACTTTAAACATAAACATAGTTTTATATTTAGGTACTGCATATTTTTTAGGTACCATTGTATAAATTCTTTGTAGGCTTACAAATACTGGAAGTCAGTTTTGAGGGTGTTTACTTGGCTGAAAATTCAGTTAGCTATGAAATTATTAATAATTTAAAATTAGTAATGACATGGCAAAAAGAAAGTATCTTTCATATGCGAACTGAATGTTCACCGAACAATGCTTTAAGGTTGAGGTTTAAGTTACTAATGGAATATTTGTCATGCATTTATTTTGAATAAATGTTTTACAAAAGATTTTATTTGTGTCTGAAGTACAACAAGCTGTCATAATATTGTAAACATCACTAGAAAATGATTGAAATTAATAATTCGATTTTCTGTGTGCTTATTTTAAAGAATTTATTCTGCATTTGAAGCACTACGTGCTGCGGTATTCCAAGTACGGGTATTTTTGGCCATATCCTGTTTTGATACCGGTGTCAAATGTGCAGCAGCTACACTTTCACTAAACAAAAAAGGCAATAAGTGGAATGTAGGTATATAATCTAAAAACATTAGTATACTACCGGAATTCATCATAGGTTTTTGCCGTCACAACAGCTTTCAATTTAGCATCATTTTGAATCCAATACCTCTTATCATACTCTATAGCTGATTGTAACTCCTGGAATAAATCCTTCTTGTTTAATTTTGTGATATGTTTTGACATTTTATTAACTCAGAAAACTATAAACTGGCCACTGCTCCTGTTTATTACAGTAACCACAGCAACAACTCGTCAATAATGTTTCTGTATGTACAGGGTGATTTACAGAGTAACTGCAATTTAAACTATTAAAATCGAACACTGCATTTACTTTATGTAAATGAAATTTCATTTGCCAATGTGATTTTTGCAATCGAAAAATGAAATTGAGAGTGTAGAAGGTATAATTTATGCGCTTGAAAGGTAACTACAAATGAATAAAGTAATACTTAACAACAAACTAAACTTTAACAATTTTGGGAATTTATAGTAAAAATAATTTTAAAATGTAGTTGGAAATACAGTTCTAAATTAATCATCCAAAAGAGTGGTGACACTTCTTAGAGTGCTTTATCTCTTACGTAGACGTAGCGATCTTCTCTCGTATGCCTGTGTTGTGCGTTTAGAGTGCCACAGACATAGAGGACCTACAGTTTAACGTGGGCTCCGAATCAGGGGAAGTGAAAATACTTCTACTCCAGAGAAGATTTGCTAGGCAGAATACCTAGCCGGTTTAACATTGCCTTGAGAGGGAGAGCGGCCGTTATTAATCCAATGTTCCGGTACTGTGAATTGAACCCAGGACCTTCAGTGTAGAAGTCTAACGCGCTAACCTCTAGCTCATGGCCGCCTCTTTTAGTATTATACTGTATAAACTTAAAGAGCGCAGAAGATATAATGTATATTATGTATGCTCTTTCATGAAGAGGCAGATTTACTTTAAACCAGTCTATGAGTTACATATACTGCTCAAAACATTTAACAGATATGTAAAAACAATAATAAACATAAAAAAAGACTGCAAGATATTTTCCACAATAAAAAGCAGAATATTTCAGCCATGTTGTGAGAGGGGAAAAATACCGACCGCTATACGTGTTATAATGATAGTAAGAATAGAGGGAATACGCTGAGTGGGACGAAGAACAATGTCATGGTTGCGCAACTTGCGAAACTGGAGCGGTTTAGGGGTACAAGACCTGTTTACAATGGCGGTCGGTCTAGAGAGCAGTATAATAAATTGATCGCCAACATCACGTCAGTGTGATAGCTCCTGAAGAAGAAGAATAAAAATCAGTCAGTTAAAGTAACACCTACAAATACTTTTATAATTCAACTGCTACATTTTTAAATAACAAAACGAACACTTTCTTTCCGCAAATTGATCGCCGCTGGAGGGTAGTAAAGCGTGCATCAACACGCTCGTGGTAGTAGTTTAGATTTTTAGTAGTGGTGATTCCTACGTTTAATTGCAATTAACAATACCATGATCTGTCTGAATGAGAGTCCGGAGGACCATAAGTGAATTGGAACACAGCAAGTTGTTGCTCAAATGTTTGTGGTGAGCCAAACTGTAATTTTTCGACTTTGGGATCGCTTTTTGGAAATTGTAAACGTTCGGTGAAGACAAGGACAAGCTCGGCCAGCATCAACATCAAAAGATGCTACTTGTACGTAGAAATAGAACTCTTAATGCAACTCAGCTTCTAGGTGAGTTTGCTGCTGTTGCTGAAAAGCTGATAACAACACAAACGATACAAAATTGTTTTCATGACGTCGGCCTATATGCTCGACGACCACTGGTTTGCATTTCATTGATTGCATATCATCAAACAGTCTACAGAATATGGGTAAAGGAACATAAGAATTGGGGCAATAATGACTGGGGAATGGGGACGAGTGTTGTTTAGTGACTATCAATATTCACTTTACAATCAACTATTTGGCGCGCACCCAGAACAGGAAATAATCCACAATTTGTCCGGAAACGGAAAATTCATCGTGACATTTTCCTTTCCCGTAATATGATTAGTTTATTTTTTGATTGTTTGGTTGACACCCAGGTTTCACACGCGTATGTAAGGACTGGTCTACTAATTGTTTTGTACAAATTTATTTTTATTGTTCTTGTGAAGCTTTTCTTTGTTAATAAATGGTTTAGTGAGCCCGCACTTTTTGAAGCACCTAAATATTCTTTTATTTATTTCTTCTTCCTGATTTCCTCCGCTGTTCATCTCCACTCCTAGATATGTCACTTTGTTTGTTACGTTGAAGGCTAGTTTTTCTTTTGTTGATTTTGTTTTTATTTTCAGACTTTGACCCTCCTCCTGTTTCTTATGTCCCATAATCATGTATTGCAATTTTTTGGTGTTAATCTTTAATCCTACATTATGCGCCTCATCCTCAAAGTCCTTTACCATATTTCTTAATTGTTCTTTCGTTCTGCACATCAATACCAGGTCGTCCGAGTACGCTAGTATTTGGTATGGGCTATTTACCTAATATGCTTTTGTTTGTCAAGATTTTTGCCTTTCTCGTGATGTAGGTACCTATTCTAGGATAATGTTGAATAAATATGACGACAGTGGGTTTCTCTCTTTTAGACCCATACCTATTGCTCTCAAAATGTGTAGACATCTGACCTTTAAATCTCACCTGATTGACTGTGTGTTATCGCAACTAGTTCTATGGTTTTTTTCTTGTATTGCATGTCTTTTATTTCTTCTATTATTTTTGTTCTTAGCACTCTGTCGAAAGCCTGCTGAAAGTCAATGAACAGCACATGTATTATATTTTGTTCTCTACATTTTTCGTGTATCTGTCTGTTTATACAAATTTTGTCCACTGTTGATTTCCCTTTTCTAAAGCCGGCTTGATACTACCCTACATGTCTTGATTCTTTCCGTTATTAAGGCTGCTAAGATTTTATAAGTCGTACTTAATCAGCAAACAGATTGGTCTATAATTTTCTACATGTTGCTTATTTCCTTCTTTAAATAATGGACATCACGGCCATTTCCTATTCCAAAATTCCTTGGTTGAAACTCAGTGAAAAGACATTGTTAAAGCCTTTTGAAGATCTAACAATAGATGCAATGCAATAGAAAATTTGTTTGTACCTTCTCTTAAAATCAGATACAATGTCAAAAGATACAAAATATGTACAGAAATCCAAAATTCGGATGGATTTATATTTTTTAAATATGTACTTTCAAATTCTCATATTGATAAGTAGGTACCTAAAACATGTACAAATTTTTAAATAAAAAAACATGCGAATGAGTTAAAATTTTATTTCTATATATTAGTGATATGTTTTATGAGTATTTAAAATGTTTAGTCATTTAAAGACAGTTTATTACAGATTATTATTGCTGGTAGTATTATGATTTGTAAGTATTGATGAGGGCATCTGACGCAAAACATGAGAATTGCTTATTTATATATTTTGGGTTAAACGACGTCTTTGGATTCATACTAAATGCCAGTTTCATTTTTTGATCAGATGGTCAAAACTTATTTTAATTAGTTTAATCAGTTAAAATCATTAAAAGTTCAATTATCTTAGTGAACTAAATCTAAATTTTGAAGTGTAGCAGCATCTTATAAAATTTAAGTAGTATATCAGATAGCAATTTTATTGTTGTAATTTTTTATCAATTAGAATTTGGACTTTAGTTATATAACAATCACACTTGGAAGTGTTTAACAAAACTCCTTTATTGTAAACAAATACATTAAATTACAAACAAATCAGAATATGCTAGAATGACTCTTATTATCTAATAGTAACTCTTAATTGTTCACCAGCTAAGCTTTCAATTTGTTTATGAATAACATTAACTTCAGCATTTGTCAAGGTTTTTTCCATGTGTCGGTATACAATTCTATAACAGTGACTCTCTCTTCCACTTTTGGGATGTATGAATTGATCTACCAGCACGACTTGTTCAACAATATCACCACCAATACTGCGAACTAAATCATAGAAGTCATTGCTAGAATATGCTGATGATGTATTTTGTGGTAGCCAGAAACTAATATCATTGGTGCATTGGGGATACTGACTAACAGCTTTATAATTGATTTCTTTATTTACATCCTCAGTATTGAACTGATTAAGGAAACCAGAATCAGTAGACCAAAATAAACGAATATCAGGTATCTGATATAAACACATAGCAATGCGTTCCAGGCCTATACCGAAAGCCCAACCAATACGATCTTTAACACCAGTATTACTTAGAATTGACTGCATCATGATTCCACATCCTAGTAATTCCAGCCATTCGTTATTATGATAAACTTCCAGTTCCCATGAAGGTTGAGTAAATGGAAATGTTGTGTCTACCCAGCGGTATTCAATATTTGGACCAAATAATTCTTTAGCCAAACCAACTAGTGTCGACTTTAATTCATGTTCCATTAGTTTACTAGCTTCTAGTGTATGACAGTTTTGTTTTGCTTGCCCACCAACTATGCAACTAGTATTGCTGCTTTCAAATAACTTTAAGGAATCATCATTTGAAAACAATTGATCTCTAGTTTTTAATCTAACTGCATCGAGCTGATGAAATACGGGGTAATGTGTTCTATCAATCTCATCTCTACGGTAAACATCACCTGTTATTAAGAAGTTATCCAGACCAGCTCTTATGAGTTCTGCTTGATGAGCCGTGGTATGTGCTCGGAGCAAGTAGTCTCGGTTGATGTAATAACAATCACTTTTCAGTCTTGACGGATGATTCTTAGGAATTAGTAAACTATCAAAATTTTGCTCATTTGTTACTACTGGTTGTAAATTATCGTATACAGAAAATATTGAATTTCCTCGTGGATTGACAAATGATTTGTAGAAATAGTTTACAATTCTTTGTCTTACTAGAGACAATGGGTGCTTCGGTGTTGTATGCAAATTTCGCCCAATTAATGATATAATTTTATCGGTTACATTTGTATAATTGTCTCGCTTGTAACTACTATTCTGTACAGTTACACTATCTTGGATGTTGGGTCTAGCCGAAGTGGTTAACCATCTCCTTTCTCTAATAATTGTTTGCATAAATCTTGAACGATATGAAACAGCACACATGTTAACCATTCTGAAATATTTATTTAGTAAGTTATATTTTTCATATTTCTTTGGTTTTTATTCATTCAAAGAAATCTAACCTTAAAAATAAATGCACGCAATTGGCACCAATGCGAATTGGCGCAATAATAATGTGATGCAAGAAGTATTCCAGAAGTAGGAAATGAAAACGGATAGCTTTTTAGGGTTTATAGCATTTTATATGTTGCTGTATTTCTTATTTTCTTTCATTTTCCATTTATCTTTAAACAATAATTTCGTTTTATCTGAACAAGATTCAAATTATATTTGCAAAAAAACATGTCTGTCAATAATTTTTT
>JABXWE010035121.1:0-10467 GCA_014611495.1 Limonius californicus
TTGACAACAGTGCAAGGCCATGGTATTGTGATGAAAAGTAGAAAATTTGTTTTTCGACATTTGTCAAAATGCTTCATGTAATGTCGACCTACTAATTAAATTCTCCATAAATGCAAAGACATCGTCAACGTTGCCAAGTATAATATTCTTTAAGTGTCTCGTGTGAGGAAACTAAGCACTATAGGAAGTTCGTGTTAGTGTTTTTGAGGACTGTATTACTTACAGAAGAGTGCTACCTGAAGCTTTTAAGGTATTTAAAGGACACCCTGTATAGTACCTATACCTGTATTTAGATGCTTTTTTAAATATGTAATTGTACCTGTAGCTAGATATTTTTTAGAAACGTATCTCTATCTGTACAGTAACCTGGTATTATTTCAGATGTAGTTGTACCTAAAATTATGCACTAGAAAACAAATACCTGTCCCAACACTGATTGTATACATAAAATAGTTACATTATTTATTTCTAGTTGTTCCAAATTATGATAGGTCAGATTTGTTTGGGATAGTGAAACTGAAATATTCATGTTCACTTAGTTTGACATATAGATACCTGGTATTCAGTTTAACAGATTATATATTTTTTTGTTTGTATAGGCGATTCAAATTAACTTTTCGCGCGCGCACACAATCAGCTGTTTTAGGTGAAACACAGTCTCACTCGCCAGCAGGTTGTAAATAAATCGTTGCGCGGTGTAGTGATTTAGTGAATTTGTGTATTTTTTGTTCTTGTTCGATTCAGGCCGTAATTATGAGTAACAATAATTTATTTATAATTATTATTTATATTATATTATATTATTTATAATGCGAGTAAGTTCGAATTCGACAACACAGACAATTAGAACATTGTAAAAAAATTTCTGTACAATCAATAACGACTCTAACATTTTTAAACTTACTGAAACATGTAGGTAGATTTGATTTGCTAAAATTTCATCACGCGTAGGAAAATAAATTGTTGGACTAAGTACTACGTACAAGACATTCAAAATAGTATAAAATATGGTTTTACACGTTTGTGAAGATAAACCACCAAACAATAGGCTTAAAACAACATACGGCGAGTTATTTTTCAACTTAATGAAAGTCAGAATGATTCTATCCCGCATGGTTAAATGATCCTGAGGTTAATTATTTCAGTTAGGCCAAATATGTTCACTACTGCAACATTTCTAGCTCCCGCTTTTGGAAAATAATGAAAAGCTAGGTTACGGCACCTTTTGCTTTTAGAATCGCAATTAAACACGCAACAAAACGTTTTGTCATTGCTTTCCTTCCTTGGGGGAAACTCCATTCTTCAAGTATTGACGTTTTAGTTGCTTAAATATATTTTATAATACACGAATGTACCTTACAATAATTTATTAAAACCAAATGATTATATTGGAATTGTCACTAGCGGCTGTGTTTTAGAAGTTCGTCACAATTCCGCCAGAGGGCGTATTGCTTAGCTTGAATCGCCTATACCAAGCTCAATTACTTGGCTTTTCCACATAATGTACAAACATAATAAATAATAATAATAGTCTCTCGTTTTAGCATAATGACCTCTCTGCAAGAGTAGCAGGTACAGCTACGAAACATAATTAAGGTTAATAATTTTCTATACAATAGTAGAAATATAATATAACTACAAGAACTATAACCCGAATAACTTTCAGATAAAAAAAATAATTAACTGTAAGTGAGACAAATAAAACTACTTGACTAACAGTTTAATGATTTCTAAAGTACAAAACTGTTATATGTACCTGTGCTTGTAAAGCTATAGACTTTTGTCCTAGTTTTGCTTCCAAACTACCTTTTTCATCTTGAAGGACTTTCAAGTTGTGAAGCACTTTATTTAATTTGCTATCACCTTTGCTTTGGCATTCGTGAGCTTCATGAAGCTGCTTCTTTACTGTTGATACTTGAGTCTTGTAATCGTCCTTACACAAAAAAATTAGTTTTGAGTTTCGAATTGTAAAATGTTTTTAGAATTCTTACCCGTTCACGTTCAATTTGGGCCACTTGCTGCATCAGATTGCGAACACCTTTACGCACAACTTCTGGATCAACATCTACTATACCATCTGGTTCTTGTGCTAATAACAGAAATGAGCAATTACGTTTCTGTTTCTTATAAATGCAAAGTTCAACTATTCTTAATAATTATAGACAAAAAATGTATTTAATAGAAGTTGGGTTGCTTATGGTTCTGGATTTTTTGAAAAGATAATTTTTTTATGAAATTTCGGTCACTTTCTATGTAATCTGATTGAAATAGAGCACTTTTTTTCACTTTCTTTTCATTAAACTTTTTTTTTAAATTAATGTTAGCGTGCGCCTCTATTTTCTCATTCAGTGTTTGCTTTTTTCTTGACACCACATGTGCCAAGTTACAGTTTTTTGAAAACTGTTGTAGGTTGATTTGTACATGACTTCTGCAAAGACTCAAAATGACTGATTTTTGTCTACAGAACATAAAACACTTTTACATCCAAGACATAATAGTAGTTTACGTAACAAGTCCCGAAAGTGGTCTTTTACTGGACGAGTGGGCAAATTGCAGGGCGAGGCGCAGGCGAGTCTTGCAAGCCTGCGAGTCCAGTAAAAGCACTTTTGGGACGTATTACGTACAATATTTTTTTTAAAACGGGCATTGTTGTACCATAAACTTCATATTATTCGGGACTTCGACGGTAATAAATCAAACGTTGCTTGGGTGGCCGCCTTAACAATTTCATCTGGTATAATTTCATCTTCCATTAATTCACAATCAAATGCATCATTTTGAATATCCATTTTATAATAAATGTCACGTTTTCAACTAAACGTCAAAATATGTCAAGTTATTTTATAGTTTTAAATAATACAAAACTCGGTTACTATAGAAACCAATTGACCGCTATCTTAGACTAACTATTTTATTATTTTTTTCATTAAAGATAGGCCGGAAAGTAAATAAAAATCAGTCCGGTAAAAGCTTTTACCGGACTATCACAATAATTTTCTGGCTCGGTCCGACAAAATGAGATTTTCTGACCTAAAAATAAACCGGAAAGTACTAATTTCTGGCCGGTTTTAAAAAAAAGTGTTTTACATCCTCCAATTTTTGGTCAAAGAAAAGGCCACAATTTAATAGAATATATCTGTAAGTTTATTTATTTTCCTTACAAACATTAAGTTTTAATAATTACTTAAACAATAAATGAACTATTATTTAACAATGTTTAAATTTAAAGTTCCAAGTGTACAATTTATGCAAATTGTTCCCGCTTGTCATAGATGACATTAGATGCCAAATTACTTTGTCAAATTATTCTCTACACATTTTTACTAATTTTAGGACATAGTTTTCAAAAAAAAAAGTTGATACTCCATTGTGAAATGCGCCTACACTCTTAAATGCAAAAGAGCTTTTTCAGAATCTAGAATCAAAAATAACTATTTTCCTTACAACAATGATTTTGATTCACCTGTACATGAGAATTGTCTATTATATTCTATCCAAGCATATTTTTTTTTATTTGAAATAATTAACTCACTTGTATACATGTACATAATATACAGGCTGTCAAATCGGTGTATAGATGGAAGATAGTTCCTCACTCAGGCAACATATTAAGATTCTGTTTTTTTTTGCTCGGCAATAACCCCCTGTACATATTTTAAAATTATTTTTGCTTATGCAGGGCGTTCACATACAGAGTGTTGAACTAGAGGGAGTTAACTGACAAACAATGATCAACTTCAAATGCTTGTAGTGGCCAACATATTTAATAATTAATAATAATATTTAAGATATTTACCATATATTGGGCTTACACAGAAAAAAAGTATTTTTAGTGTAGATTTTACATAAGCATGGCAAAATTGCTGTTTGTATTGTTATATACAGGGTCTTTTAACTTTTGGGAAACTTTAAAAGCTCTTTTTTTTAATTTGCAACTATATTTTGTATATTTTGGTCTTGGTGGATGAAGATTATTATAAGCTTTTTTACCATATTAAGAAGTTTGTATAGGGCAAAGCAGATGATAAGAAAGTTACAGAGCTTTAAAGTTTTTATTTTTATTAAACTGGTTTTGATATCTAAACATAATATAGCATTTGTTGTTGTTCTATGTATGGCACGCATCGTTTTTCTGTTGAAACAATCCAAAAAATAATAATTAAGAACATATATTTTAAGAGGCACATTTTCTAGTTAGATAATAAAAAATGATCCTTAAAAAGTCTTAGAGAGCGGTACCGCAACATACGGCAATATTTAAATGACTGGCTAGGAAACCGATGGATTGGTTGCGGAGGTGATATTTCATGACCTGCAAGATCGCCAGGTCTAACACCACTAGATTTTTCCTGTAGGGACATACAACGTAGGAAGTGTATCAAGTAGTGCCAGCAACTGCAGAGGACATAAGAAATCGCATCAGAACGGGTTTTAAAAATACTAACCGCCAGATATTAAAGGGTGTTAAGGAAGCTGTCTTGGCGTTTATATTGAAGAAAGTGGGAATTATTTTGACATTTAATGCAAGTCTCCATTATCATTAATACAATCTTAACTTTTAGAATATTTTTGCACATCCTTTTAAAATTCCGTATCCAATAATGACCAATTTAATAGGAGTATTATAGATTGCTCTGTATCTCACTTCGTTCGTGTTACTTAGAATTAATGTATTATGTGAAAATTGCAATTGTACCTGTTGCATCAATTTTGAACGTTTTAATTTATTTAATCTAAAACTTATTAATAATCCGTATAATACTTAATAAAAACGTATACTATAATATATACATATTTTTTGGTTTCTTTGAAACCCTTTCATGGACACATTGGCACACGCCGACAAATTAACAGCCTACAACTACAACCTAATGTCCCGAAAATCATCTTAATCATTAATTTTTCTCTCTGTTAATGAGGCTTAAAAAATATTAACAATTCAGACTTTTATATTTTTGGTTGCAGCTGACAGTTTATTGTAATTTATTGCTCATTATTTAACGAAAAAGAAGCAGTTATTTCAATTTTCTTAGTTTGTTATTAGTTTGTTTCTGTAGATGGTGTGCATCGTTTGATCCGTTGCCCCTATTATACCAGTAATGCAAAATCGCTACAAAATATCTCGGCATAGTGTGCCCCGTGAGAGGACACAATATTTTAGTATAGAAATTTAGCATTCTTTGCTGTCCAAAAATATTTTCGTCTAAGAAAGGGTTTTAACAGAAAATACCATGCGTGCCATAAATGGAACAAATGCTAAATTATATTAAAATCAGTTCAAAAAATAAAAACTGGAATCTGCACTAAAAATACTTTTTTTTTCTGTGAAAATCCGATATCAACATCTTAAATAGGTTGGCTACTACAAGCATCTCCAGTTGACCACCTTTTGGCAATTAACTCCCTTTAGCGGTGGAACAGTTGAAAATAGCCTGATATAATTTTATATCAATTTGATCAGTATTAAGGCGGCGGCGTTTAAAAAATGTCATAAAATACTGGCTGCTCCGTTTAAAAATAGATATTTCTAGTGCAACACTCTGTATGTAAACACCTTGTAAAAACAAACATTATTTTAAGATATGCCTATGGGGTGTACCTATTGTCTAACAAAAACAGAATCTTAATATGTCGCCTGAGTGAGGAACTATCTTCCGTGCACGCACCGATGGGACGGGCTGTATACACATGGAAAACCTTTTGGTAAAAAACATCTATTCGGTTTTCTAGATGTTCAAAATGGATATTTCCTCACAGTAGATTTTGTTTCCGAATTCAATACCTACTTTCCTCATACCTATGCAATGCAAATGTAAAATTAGCTTAACCATTTTGAGTTATGAAACAAAAATTTTTTAAATGCATAATAAATACACCTTTTAAATTGTTTTTATTTTTTCTTTTTATGATCATATACTTTCATATAAACTTGTAAATCAAAAATAACTTAATGAAAAAACAAAAATATAGACGAACATATAAAAACTTTAATTTGAAACATTTTAAGTAAAAGTGTAACAGCCCATATAAAAACTGTTAAAATTTAATATTCTACTTACATCTAGCAGGACTCCAACGTCTTGAAGGACTAAGGAGTCGGTAAGGCATGTTAACTGAACCATCTAGTTGTACCCCTGCAATGCGCCTCAGTGTAGATATGACACTACTAAGTTTTTGTTCTAAATCTCTCTTTGATAATTCCATTTGAGCCAGTTGTCCATCCAAAGCTCGAAGTCGGCCTTCTGCACCTCCAAGTCTTGCCTGCAGTCAAGTAAATTTACAAAATCGGTCTAACACTAGGTACGCATCATTACATCATTTCACAAAATTGTGGCAGAACCACAGTTTTATACGAAAAAAATCGTTACGAGGTTTTGTCTATTCTGTAGTACTCACACCACAAAACACGTTTTTTTATGCAGATTAGTAATTTTGATTTTTATAAAAATTAGCTTGTTACTCTATATACAAGATAAAACACTTTGAACGAAAAAATATTAGCTATAGCACACTGATATCATAACAAGTTTCAAACTACATACCTTCAGTTCCTGAATTTGTTGAGTTGCATCCACTAGACAAACTTCCAAGTTGTGTTTTTGATCTTCAAGTCGTTTTTCCCGTCCTCGTGCATCTTCAAGATGCACCAGCAGATCTTGCTCTCGAGCATGCCATTGTTCTTCAAGCTGAGCCCCATGAGAACGGGTTCGTCCAAGTTCTTGACGGGTTTGTTGCAGATGATCATCTAATTCTGCCATCTATAAGAAGTATTCACAAAATTTTATTAGCTCAGACGTTTATTAATAAAGTTTGCTAAAACCAACTTGTTTTTTCAATTGATGTAACTCTTGTTGTGTTCGTTCCCTTTCTTCAGTTTCATTAAGCAGTCGACCTTGCAATTCCTTTTCTTCTGCCTGCTGTTGCGAGCCAGCCGCCTGTGTTCTCTGCAGTTCTTCTTGCAGAGATTGCAACTTGTGTTCTGTATGCAGCTGATCTTTTTCTACATCTCTAATTGTATTCTGAAGGCGAGATTTCTCATTCTCAAGAGATACTTTTATTTCTTCCATGGCTAAGGATATCAAAACCACAAATGTTACAGGATACAGGATTACAGGAAGGGCACACACTATTGATAAAACTTATTTTAATAAATTCAATTCTTTATTTACTTATTGAATTGTAGGGGTTTGGGGTGACTCATGTAGTTTGTTATGAAAAATTAAAATTTAGACAAGCTCTTTAACGTTAGTGATTGATGCATCATTATAAAAACTTCACCCCTACATACATTGCACAATATAACTGCAAGTCATGCATGTGCTGCCAAAAATTATTTCTGAAAAGGCTGCAGTAAATAAGCAATCAGAATATGAAATAGATTTAAATACTTAAGATTACGGGAATCATCAACCACAGAATTAACATTATGCCAATTTACCCATTAATTCCCCTTTCCGTTCTTAGTTAGAACGTATTTAATAAGTTAATTTTTAAATATGGGAAGGCCTTGTTAAACACTTCTACAACAACATTGGTTAATAAACGTGTTTCAATCAACTCAACTGTTTTTCATTCGCATAATTTCTTTTTAGATTTTTACAAAATTACCCATCAAAATCCACACATAACCGTTCATTATTTGAAAAACAAAAACAATTAGCGAAATTATGTTACATATTTTACGAAAAATGTTAATTGTTGCATGTTACACACATTATAAACTGATAGTTATTAGTTACAATTTAATACATGCTCTTATGAACAGTCAAAATGTGTATGGCAACCCTATGCATACGGCAACTCTGTATGAATATCGCTGATGTATTTCCAGTTAAGCTAAAAAGCGCCTTCCAGTTCTTTTTTTTATTGATCCTCTTAAATGTAGCAAGCAGAAGCGTGCTCCGTTTATTTTAGAGATGTTTCGAGATGAGGAAATAAACCATCTTGCTTTTCCTCCGCTATCTCCAGACCTCAACCCCGTCGAGCATGCATGGGACCTTTTGCAGAGACAGTTGGATCATCATAATCCAAGGCCTACTACTGTGCAACAGCTGAGGGATGTATTGCCGGTACAGTGGCATCACATTCCACAAGAACATATTGATAATTGCATTGAGAGTATGCACCAGCAAGGTGTAGAGCAGTTATTACTGCCAGAGGAGGTGCCACGCGGTTTTAGAATTTAATAAATTTAAATTAAGTGAAAGGAGACAATAACGATTTTCATTATAATAATGTAAAATTTCTCCTTAAACGTACCTCTGTTGTAATTTTCATGTTCATATTACTAAAAGGATGTTACATTTTGTTGTTTTGGTAGTTTATTATTATAAATGCAATTGGTGTTGTCTTTAAGTGTCTTACACTGCAATATCCCTATTTATTTTTGAGTAGTTTATATCATCAAACAGGTTTGCTTATATTGAGTTGACTTCTTGTGGAACGAAGTATAGTGAATGAGCCCATTACTACTATTCCAGGTGAAACATAGTTACATTGGAAAGCTTCCCCACTGTCGTAATAAATATTTTTAACTTTCTGCAGTTGGTTACACTTACTTGAAATTTTCTGGAAAGCTTCTTCTATTTGTCGAGTTTGTTCTCTCTTCTCTGTTTCACTTCTCTTCACATGGTCACGTAATTCTTTATTGGTAGCATGATATTTTTCTTTTTCAAAATTGCTGTCTGTTAACTGACGTCGCACATCTGTTAGTTCTTTGCGTAATGCTTCAGAGTTGTTTTCAGCTGTAATAATTAACATTTTTATTTTCAGTTAGTTTAAGGGAACCTAGGAGAAAAGTGCCAATAGCATATTTATATACATATGTAAAAATTTTAGAACCTAAACTGTATGAAAATAAAATAACTTCATTTTCTAATCCGATCGGCAGAAACTCATGAATATCATTAGAGAACAAAATTCTAATTTACAAAGAAGTAATTATCCCAATCTAGTCCTATGGTATCGAGCTGTAGGGCTGCGCTAGCAAGTCCAGCATAGAGATAATCCAATGAGCGCAGTCAAAAATTCTAAGAACAATAGCTAACGCTCCATGGTATCTAACAAACGGGGCCTGGACACTTTGTCGAATGCCCACAACGCCGAATCGTATTTCAAAGGTCCACAACGTCGAACGTGTCCAAAACGTCGAATGCTCGTGAGGGACACTTTGCCGAATGTGCCCACAACGCCGAATATTCATTAGGGACACTTTGTCGAATATGCCCACAACGCCGAAAAGTGTGAGGTAGTGTTCACAAGTCCCGATGGTGCCCGATTGACGTATAGTTAGTCTAAAACCTCCAAAATGTAGAAGTCTGATTAACACCCGATGGCCACATTGTCGAATATGCCCACAACGCCGAATGCTGATTATAAAAATACAGCGTAAATGTAAATTGCGAAATGCTAGTAAAGTGGATTATGTATTACAAAAGCGTCACCTACCACTTTAGTTGTGTGCATTTGGAGGAAATAAAACAACATGTTTTAGAGCACAAGAAAATGAACAATTATTACAAAATGACTGCCCACACTGTTTACAGAAACAACATAAAATTAATTTAGTTTGCCATTTTTTACGGAATAATTTATAAAATATACAGGGTGCTGTCTTTGATTCGAGTTTCATTTTATAATACCACATTATACAGTGTGTCCCTCGATGAGGTTAACAAGAGGGAAAACAGTCTTATTATTAATTTGATTCTTTATACATTCCTGCTTGGTCTAAACTTAAGGAATTCAGTTATTAAAACTTTGATAAAAATACAAGGTGTCTCGAAACGCAAAAAAGTTATGTTTTTTTATCGTTAATAGTAAAATATGAATACAAAATTTGAACCAAATATCTTGATGTATGGCGGAGATATGTTCGGTTTGGTCACTGTTTTTATAATAAATAAAAAATAATAAAATTAAATTTTTTGGCTTTTTGAGACACCTTGTATTAATATACCGAGCAAAATGGAGAAGATCGATTGGTATCCCACGAAAACGCTGGAATGATTTTAGCGCATCTCCTCGTCAGCCAAAAGGTATCACTCTTACGTACCTACTGTTCGACGCGAATTCTGTCTACAGGACATGTCGAGTGATCAGTGACATAACCCCAGGCGATGTCTTCGGGTGTTGACGGCGTGTCATTCAACACCTGTCTTGTCCTGCAGCAATCATCGCACAGCCCAAAGTGTCTACATGGTAACAGTAAAGTAGTAGGTGGCGATGTATGGCAAATCATGCAAACAGCCTCATTCGGTCCATTGTCTGCCGTCTCGCCTTGGGGCGCTGCAACCTCTTCTGCATCTTCTTCTTCTTCTTCCGCTGCCGCCTCGTGTCCCTCGATGTGATCTAAAATAAATATAATATGCATATTCACGGATCTTAAAGTATTACATTTCTAAAGATTTCAATGATTTTTCCAAATTGACAAATTTTTCCGAAAAAATACTAAATATTTCTACCGAT
>JABXWE010035124.1:0-21884 GCA_014611495.1 Limonius californicus
AAGCCTTTTTTGCGAATCGCGAAATGTTGAAATCCAAAAAACTAAAAGTACAGACTAGGATAAGAATATACAAGACACTTATAAGACCAGTGGTGCTGTATGCTGCTGAAATAATGTGTCCCACGCAAACAGAAAAAGAACAACTAAGAATTTTCGAGAGAAAGGTGCTAAGAGCGATAATGGGGCTGAAAAGTATTGATAACGACGTAAAACGACAATATATGAATCATGAGATCACAGAAATAATGAAAGGAGAGGATATAGTGAAAGTAATGGCAGCACAAAGGATCAGATGGCTAGGACACATAACGAGAAAAAGGGATCAACGCATACTAAAAGAAATAATGACATGGAAACCAGAGAAAAACAGACCAAGAGGAAGGCCAAAAATAAGATGGTATGATGAAGTGACAGAGGACCTAAGAAAGATGGAAATCGAGGACTGGAAGAAGAAAGCAAGTAACAGAGCTGAATGGAGAGGAATAGTTGAAAAAACGAAAACACACCGTAAATTATAGGAAGCGAACTACATAAGGAAAACGGAGACCAATCCACCCCATGAAATGGATTAATTTACTTCGGAAAGAAGAGGCTATAATCTTATTGATTGGAAAGCCTTTATTATTATTATATTATTTTAATTGCCGCTCATAAGTCAATTACTATTTTATTATTTTAAAAGATAATTTATGGGAAGCCACTTTCGAAACTTAATCCAACCCTTGACATGTATGTTTAGTCTGTTTAATGCCGATCGAAAACAGTTCTTGGAATTCTTCGTTTGCAGAATGGCGTAGAAGTTCCACGGTTAAGATTTTATTCTAGAATTCTTATGAAATATTTCACAATATGATGAAATATTCCGGCTATTGGTTGTTCGCGTTTCGTTCTTTCGCCAGTCCCAGTACTTTAGGGATCCAGACGAAAAAAGATGACTGGGATTGAAATACAATCAAGATGTGAAGAAAAAAACAGGCGCTGCTTGGATCCAATGTAGCTTCTGCTTGGTTTTGTAGCTTGCAAATTGCCAAAATGGATACGATGAAGTTGAAGGTGTATTTATGTGTGATGGCTGTCACAGTGGTTCACAAAATAACGATTGATTGGTGAAAACTTGTAACTACGCTTAAGTGAATTTGTTCCTGATTTGTACAACAAATTCTTTGAATTCTGCTGTGTTTTGTAGCGATTTTTATATTTTAGTTGTAAAAAATAGGTATCACAGTTTTACCAAGGTACTGTCGCGAATGAATCAATGCTACCACGGAATAAACTATGCTTCATATGTTGATTCAATGTTGTTAATTAAATATCATAATGTTAATTTCACTGTTATTTTTGCAGCAGTGAATTGTACACTAGAAAAAGGTATATAGATGTGTGCAGTTCACAATATTTATGTATCTTATGCTCGCCTTTAGAAATTCAAAAAAACATGAAATTCTCACGAAATTACCAAGGTTTACTCTATAATATTATATTTAAATTAGTGTTTTCTTTTATTGCCATTATGTAATCTGTAATCTGAAATTTTTTCATAAAAACTATGTTTATTTATATTATTTGTTAATTTTATGGCCTTCGAAATTTTGGCGTTCCACAAATTTTCCTTATCGTCGAAAGTGTTCCGTGACTTCGAATAGGTTAAGAACCACTGATCTAGATAGTTATGTAGATTATATTATCAGTAGTAATACTATAAGTACTTCAAAATAATCAGGTTATGCATCGATAACTTGTTGCATAATTACAAAGAGTGTCAGTTTGACAGTTTAAATAATCCGACCGCGAAGCGGGAGGATTATTCTGTCAAACTGACACGATTTGTAATTATGCAGGAAGTTTGAGATGTATAACCGTATTTATTTTGAAGTACGTATTGTATTTGATACGATTATTTATTGAGTAAATTAAGTAAATATAAACAATTTATTAATTTAAATACAAATTGGTACAATGGAAATTACAATTATTATAAGTAAGTATACTACGTTTTTTTTAACTGAGTTAGTATTTTCTGCGCTGGAAACATGGCTACTGCTCATTGAAGTGCTGGAAGTACTGAATACAAAACGTAAGAAATTGTTTCCATACGTACTTTTTTGTTTTCACTGTATTATGAGGCTCAGTATTTCGTATACTTTCGTCTATTGAATTTAATGATAAATCTCCGAATCGACTCATTTTTGAACAGTTATTGATAAACGTCAAAATTTGACGGTCCTGTTAGTTTGTGTATTGTTGTATATTGATGTCGATGTGGTTACTATGGAAATTAAATTATTGTAAAATTATCGATTGGTAGAGCTACTCTATGTATAATCAGGTATTATCGAAATTATACAAGGTAACTTAACTAAATTGATCGTTCTAATTGGTTGAAAATTATACGAAAAAAATAATCTAGGTAATGCACAACAATGACGCTACCACATACCGCGGTTAATGCTACCGAATGCAGACTGCTTGCTTAATTAATGGTTTCGTAGCACTCTGTAGGAGTTTTAAAAGCATGAAATCGTAATTTTTGGACGTTTCTATAACGAACTTGCTAGAACTGTTACAGTATTTTAAGGGGGCATTTCCAAATGTTTACATTTAACTTCTGTTATACTAAAAGGTCATATGTAATTCTAAGCGTTTCATGTTTACGCACTAACTCGTATTTTCATCTGTTCTCAGATACGAAATATCATGGTTGGAATCAAAGAGTTCAATTTTGCATTGTAAGAACCCTTGATTACTGTAAAGGTATCAAAAACCATTTTAATTAGCAACAACATTGACAAATACACAAGTAATTACACTGTGAATCAAACCACAGCAAATCAAACAATATTTAGAAATACGTTCAGGAATTTTGGTGAGTTTTTTATGTTGTGATTGTGATTGAGCGAAATCTATTACAGAGGTAGCTGGTGGATTTTTGCCACAACATGGCAACGTAAAAAACATATTTCCTCTAATTAATTTCGTATTAAGGTTCTAAAGATCTCTTCCTTTTTAAATTACAAATACATTTCTGATTCTGATAACGATATTTTTAATATTTTACAAAAATTAAACCAACAGTTTTTGATTTTCCATAAGCTTTCGTGTTGCAGCGGAAATTAAGCGGCTTTATGTAATCCGATAGAGATAAACAACGACTTTATCTCCAAATTGCCAGTAAAATTAAGAAGAATTAAAAATATTATTGCTTTTTAAATAATAAACTCAAAGAAAACAGAATGTAATCTTGTAATGATTTGGTGTAAATTTTATCATTTATAGGCAAAACAAACAAATGTTTTTATACTTAACTGTGTTTAAATTTTAATGACGCTATCCATGTATATAATAATTAACCATTGCTCTCAAACTTGTATTGCATAATAAAATATAATATTTTAATAATAATAATAAGCCATTTCAACAGGTATTTATTTTTATTTCAGCTTTACACTTATTTCGACATGCAAAATGTCATTTTGAAAAGCATGTAATAAAGTAAACTTTTGTTGCTACGGTAACAGCACACTGGATCTTGGTTTTGGACTTGGCTCAGGTCTTCTACATGGTGAATCTTAAATGTCCGAAAATATTTACACCACGCGATTCTGCATCAAAAACTGAGCAAAAAATTCTACAAGCTTTTTACTCGAAAACGTTTGGTTTATGAATAATTCTTAATTAAAGTTTTGTCAACTTAACAACACTGTGTGGTCAGTCGTACTGAGCTGTGTGTTAAGTCGCCTGTGATTCACATAGCAACGCACTTGATTTAATATGGAACCTAAGGATATTGTATACAGGCATACTAGGCCAGATCATGGTAATATTCTAATTTTAATGTGCTACTTGCATTTTTGAATTAAGAGCACATAACTAGTAAGGAAATATCGACTACGTTTTAAGTTGTTCATTTTGTAAACTACAGTAATTGCTCAAAGTGGCTACTCTCAACTTCTATGCATTTCATACACCTACATATTATGCTGCCTTCTAGATTTTGAAGCATATTGTTTTATCGAATCATTATAACTGCTTCATTTATTCGTTGCTGA
The DNA here is from genome assembly GCA_014611495.1 of Limonius californicus. NCBI lineage: Eukaryota > Metazoa > Arthropoda > Insecta > Coleoptera > Elateridae > Limonius > Limonius californicus. The sequence goes on from JABXWE010035124.1 coordinate 4,047, forward strand.
AATTGCTCTCGAGTATCAATTTCCACTGCATACACAAAAGCTTCTAATGTTCCCACTAGAAAAAATCAAGACAGCTTAAATCTGGGCTCCTTGGTGGCCAAGGTAATGGGCTGCCACGACCAATCCATCGTTCTATATTCATGATTTAATCATTCTCGTATTTGAATTTCCCAGTGTGCTGGTGCCCCGTCCATTTAAAGAACACATTTCTTCTTAAATCTAATGGTACATCATCTAATAGATCGCTAAAATCGGTGACTAAGAATTCAACAAAATTATTCGCGATTAGGCAATCAGGCAAAATGTGCGGTCCTATAAGCGTGTTACAAATAATACCACCCCACACATTAACGCTAAACCGAACTTGATGATTTGTTTGGTACAGTGCATGGGATTTTCATAGGTCCATTGGTGCATGTTACGGATATTAAATGTTCCGCTTCTGGTGAACGTAGCTTCATCAGTCCACAAGATATGTCTAATAAAACCATGATCCTTTTCTTGCGCACGAAGTAACCATCTGCAGAATCTGACTCTTTGCTGATAGTCTTCTGGTAATAATCCCTGTACTCGTTGATATTGATACGGGTGCAAGCCATTTTCCTGTAATAAGCGATGAACTGTTCTTTGGCTAACATCAAACATTTTGGCAATGGATCGGGTACTTTGTTCTGGTTCATTTTCGACTACATTTAAGATATTTCTTCAACCAATGGTAACAATACTCGATGAGGACGGCCTCTGTCAGCTACTGGAGTGGATGCAATTCTTCCAGTTTCTCGCCTTTGTTGATCCAATCGTCGAATAACATTACTATTTGAATGCCTTCTGTTTGGATACCGTTCGGCATACAAATTAGCAGCAGCATTAAAATTGCCACGACATTCCCCTAAAATCAAATACTCGTACATGACTGCATACTCCACAAAGCTGTGCTCCATGACGCTAGTTTGGGAAATCAAACACAAATAAACTAAAATTAAACTAAACTGAAGGTAACACTAAGATAATGAATGCAAAGAGAATTAAACACGGCGTTTTGATCAGCAAATTGTCACAGAAATGTCATTAAAAGTCAAATTAGTTAAAATAAAAAACTACATCAAAGCCTACGTTTATTTTAAAATGTGAAATTTGTATTGCACGTTGTTGCAACATTTTTGGATAATTCAAGCATTGCAGAAGCGGATGGAAGTTCTGAATAAACCAAGGATATGATGACTACAATTACAGATTGGCGATTCCTTTTGTTGATTAAACTACAGTTACAAATCATCATTTCATAAAAATATCGCACGATAAGGAACCCGAAATCCAACTTAAGACTGCCAATAACTCCCCATCTATGAGGTTAACAGCAAATTGGTATAAGACTTTATAGCTCCATTTTTGATCCAGGATCAGATGATATGTTTATTATCCGCCATTTAAGATTCACCCTGTATAACAAAACTTCCAATAGCGGGGAATGTATGAGCTCAATTTGCTCATCCATTAAAGGTGTGTTTGTTAACGTGTGTTTGTGAATTTGAAAGGCCTCGAGAATATTCAATTTACGTTTATCATCACATAAGTGTAAAAATATTATTATATTATTTTATGTAAATGCATGATTGTGTTCTAATAAGTGTTTAGCATAGTTAGATTTTTCTGGGTGTTTATATTTGTATGACCGTATGCGTTCTTTGCATCTGGTGTGAATATTTCTAATTGTTTAACCTATGTGTACATAATTACCATGTGAACGGTTTAATTTGTAAATACCTGATTTTAACAAATCGTTTGTTCTATCTTTTGCATTGAATAAGGTGTTGAACGTGTTTTTTTGCTGTTTTATAAATTACTTTAAATGTACTTGATTTGATTATAATTTTAGCAATTTTCTGCGAAATAAGGAATTGAAATACATATATCTAACATTTTCAGAGTGGCCTTTCGAATATATTTTTTGAATTGCTAATTTATAATATTTTTTTTATTAGTGTGTCAATCAGTTTTGTGTTGTATTCATTACTGTGTGCAATTTGTTTAATAATCGAAATCTCTTTGGTGTAATCAGCGTTACTTAGAGGAACTGTTAAATCTCTATGTATCAATGATCTATAGGCTGCTAATTTATGTTGAAATTGTCTATTTTTATTAGTATTATTGAAATATAAGTATGGATTTCAACGAAGTAAGACAACAAACAATTAATAAATAAAATATAAACTTGATGTAACGTACTTCATACATAAACAAAGTAATGAACATGTTTGCATATGTTCTGTTTGTTTCTTCATGAAGCTTTATACGTTTTATTATTATTATTTTATTATTATACCTCATTTATTGAAATAAATATTATTTTGATTAAAAAATATTTTGTGAAAAATGCCTAACTTTCTTTTTGCTTGAAACAAAGACCTCGATTTGCGCTCCATAAAAAAATAAAAACAGCGAACTGAAAATTGCATAATTTATATTAAATATTGAATAATAATACGGAAACCATGCCAAACATTTCTTATTCATGGAAATCCACATTGTCAGAAATAAAATGATATTTTACGTAACTAAAACAGTTATTAAAAAAATAAATGAAAATGCTGAAAATTGCATCTTTTAAATTAAACTTTTAACCTGCTTAAGAGGAGATTCGGAACTTTTCTTATACATAACGTAGCCGCATTTTCCAGTACACCGCCGTAACATCTAAAGGCATTTCTTCTTCACTTAAATTCATTTAAGAACCCAAAAACATGGCTAAACTAAACTATCAGCTCTTGACTGTCCTCACTTGCAATAAAACACGAGAAAGTCCACAGAATAAAAAGAAACAAGTGAGTTAACGAGATAATGAAGAATGACTGTTGCTGTGGGTTAACAATATTTAAACATAGCAGACAGAATTAACAACGCGGCAAAAGAAAACAGAATAAATACGGTATTTACGACTACAAACGAAGATAAAAATTTGACTAATATAGAGCAAAACGAGCAGACACTGAACACCTAAACGGGAAATTTAAATAAAATAAGGGTAAAGCGAGACAATGACGCGATATAAAAACATTTCATTTAAAAATAACACCCCGGGAAGATTAGACAGAACATATGCAAACAAAGTAGGATCCTTTACCAACAAGCAAAATCTACAAGTACAAAGGACAAGCGACAAGAACGTCGAACCGGGAAAACGTGGGTGTAGTAGGAAACACGGGAGTAGATCGAAATCGACTGCAGGGAATTCTGTGGAAGAAACCCTGGAAAATGCTATCCCAAAGGAATAGCTATTATCTAATTCAATGCTATAAAATACAAGAAAAACAATCGAAATAAATACGTATCTTCCGTAAAAGCACGTTAGAAGCTATTCTATAGCATTTTTCATGTCGGATTCTTGTTCTTACGTAGGCAACCACCATTACAGAAATGTTTTTTAATATATGTATTGATAGTTGCCTATGTAAAAGAATCAAATTACGGAGCGATAAAAAATGTAATTGCGATCGCCTTTAGCATGTGTTTGTGTATGGCTGATTACCAGCGTCATAGCAATTGCCTGATAATGATGTCAATACCTGTGATTTATTAAGATTACAATCCCACTTACTTAAAACGAGGTCGGATTCAACGTAATCCTGGATATAATAATTATTCACAAAATAAATGTTGGTGCGATTAGTTGTCCCAAAATCAATGAACAAGAGTTTAAATACATATATTAAAATTCTACCGTAGATTGTCCAATGATTTACCCCCATACAACTTTTACCTAAAAACATATATTAGGCTAAATATAACACGATACAGAATTTTGTACAAAATTTTTTTCAGAATTTAGTATAAAATGTAGAAAACTCTGTGCCGCGACATGCAGCATATTTCTGTACTAAACTCTGAAGATTCGTGCTCTAAAATCTACAGAATTTGTTCTTCATATCGTTGCAATTTTGAAGTTTTCTACAAAATACAGTGCATGCCGCTTAATGTGATCAATCTGGATTTTTGATAACAATAACCGATTGATAATAACAAACGGTAAAACCATTATTGCTACAACATGTTCTTTTTCTATTTTCTTCGCAAGTTCTGGTGGGCCAACAAGCCATCTACACATACATCCACTTGATCGTCTTTCCCTTTCCCAGTGCGATTTCTTTTAGTATTCCAGTTGTTACTTTCCTTTGTAGGGTATTCTTCTATTTCAACATGTTTTTATTTTGATTTTACACAGAAGTGGTAGAGGAATGTTTAATTGTACATTCCACTGACTTATTTTCGGCAACTTGTCTGTTCTAAACTATTATTTTTTCTCTTTAAACTAAGAACACGTGTCTTTTGTACATCAGCCATTGCAAATGGTTAGAATAGAATTGAATTGGCTGCTACCAACCAACCGGCAGGCTGCTAACTTATGAGAGAAAAATCCAATACCATTCTAGCGTGTAAATACAAACAAAAAATACATGCAAAGAAGGTTATCTCTCGTAGACGAAAACAATCATAAGAAAAAATTGATAACATAACATAACATAAACTGAGCTCAAACTATGTTTTTCCCATGTATTCGTATACGCCCGGCCTGTTCTTGGCGAAAGTGATAGCAATATCCGAATGATAACATTATTCGTGACCCAAGAACTGGCATATATATGTAAAAATTTTAGATTGGATTTCTTATACCAATTGTTCGAATTCGACACTCGTTAGATTGAATAGTATTATTTTTTATTCTAAAATTATTGAGTTTATACACTAACATCAGAATATTTTCTGTAAAACAAATAATATTAGGCAAAATATAGTTCCAAAACCTTTGCTCTATTTCGTTTGATTAAAAAACACGATGCGTCAACCAACACTACAATCAAGTAGACCGATTAGCAAAAAATTATTATAACACTAAAACATCAGATTATGTTCTCATATACAGGGTGTCCTTTAAATACCTTAAAAGCTTCAGGTAGCACTCTTCTGTAAGAAATACAGTCCTCAAAAACACTAACACGAACTTCCTATAGTGCTTAGTTTCCTCACACGAGACACTTAAAGAATATTATACTTGGCAACGTTGACGATGTCTTTGCATTTATGGAGAATTTAATTAGTAGGCCGACATTACATGAAGCAAATGACAAATGACGAAAAACAAATTTTCTACTTTTCACCACAATACCATGGCCTTGCACTGTTGTCAAATGTAGTATTTACGAAATTTATCATTTTTAACAGTACTTCTAGAAGAGCAACTAGAGCGTCAACTCAATATTAATCTTTACATAATCAAGTGGCAGTCAGTCACTTATCGGCAGATACGTGCAACATTAAAGTTCTCGTTATTGTTTCCATGAAATTCTGTTTTAAAGATATGAACTTTAACACTCTCGTACAAGAAAACTAAGCTCCAAATACCTACTTTTTTTTGAAGATTTGTATTAAGCATTCATAAAGGAAAAATTCTACCTGAAGCTTGTAAGGCATTTAAAGGACACCCTGTATGTAGGAGTATTATAGTATTATACAAAATAAACTTAAATAAGAAAGGAATTTTTATTGTCATTTCAGAGATAGTCCTTTACCTGAGATAATTAATTTAGTGTAATGTAATTGCGTTGATTATTCATATAATAGGTACACGGAATTGAAGCGGCCGTGGAATAGACGTCAGCATATTAAACGTCTGCGCTGAATGTCTGGGATTCAATTCCCATTATAGGAAAATCCGATTTTTAACGGCCGTTCGCCCTCGCAAGGCAATGACAAACCAGCGAGGTATTCTGTCTAGTAAATCTTCTCTGGCGTAGAAGTAGTTAGACTTCCCGAGGTTCATAACATAGCCCACTTTAATCTGTAGGCCCTCTATGTCTGTGCTACTTTAAAAGACTATGACGCCTGCAAAAATTTCCTACGGAAATTCCTGTAAATTAGATAAGTGATTCGTAGATTAATATCAACCTCCCGGAACCTCAATCGAAGATGGGCGGTTCTCAAATAAAGTCAAATAAATAATGTAATTAACTACTCGTCAATCACCGGTAAAAGGGCGCCACCAGCTTGAAAGATTACGCTGATAATAATCCAGATGTAGATTTAGTAAGCTGGACCTCAGGTTCTTCACACTTACCTAATTGCTTCGTCTTTACAAAATTATCAGAGATAGGGTAACAATAAATAATAAGACCAATTGCAACAACGGTAGTTTAATGATGCAAAAAAAATACTAATAAAGTAATTACCCCAGTAACAAATACAATAACTGTGCTAATATGCACTAGAATCCTGTATACGTACACACCACCCGTACCATTCACTTAATATAGTGTTAAATAAAATTGAAATAAACGAGCAAGGTAAAAATACTACGTTTGGCAATATACAAATAGCGTTTATGAGCTCTAAAAACGCCCGCAGTCGTTAGAAGTACTTCCAGCGATAAGAGCGCCCTGTAAACACATTACATAACAACACATACGAGTCGTATTACAAGAAGCATCAGCAGAAAGTTATCCGACAAGACCTGAAGATGGCAAATGTGGCTTTGCCGAAACGTCGTCAAGACAACCAGCCCGGTCCGTCCCAGGACCAAAAAGTTGCTACGCGGAAGAATTCCTGGAAACCAACCACAGCATATATATATATATATATATATATACCAACCAACATCTTTAACTTTATATATATATATATATTGATAGCTGTTAAGCTGTCACCTCCAGGTCATGGATATGGGGACCTGACCTCCGGGTTACCCCGATATCCTGGGTCTTATATAAGGGCATATTTGTGATGAGGGGGAAGTCTAGAATACGGTTTCCTAAAGAGGGGAAACGATTTCTCAAAAAACAAATTTGTGTATATAGTTCATATACGAGATACAAAGTCACCTCCACTTGTATATATATAGATTATGTTATGCATACCCCTTAGTGACCTCCAGCAGTGTTGCCGCATTTTACGGAGGCCGGTACGTTCTGCCTCTCGACATATCGAATATATGTACATTGAATATTTAATTAGAACGCCAATGTAATTTCGGAATCAGTTTCTTTGAACTTCTTCGTAGTTTTTATAATTCTGTTACTGAGTATGAATATTTCTGTAGCAATTTACCCGACTAATAGTTAAAAATTAGTGATTAATCACCTATTTATGTTGTTAAAGGTGAGGGGTGTCTTATGGCTGCTCAATCGCTGCCGCCTTTATCAATTTACTGATCAGGAGAAGTTTCATTACGGTATTCACGCACAAATCGTACAAGATAAGGGCCCCATAGTGCATAAAAATAATTTTTTCCGGCGGATTATTTAAAGGTTCAATCTTATAGGAATTGTAAGAGCAATACTTGAAAAAGAAAGATATCATTTTCTCCATTTACACGGTTTCTCAAAATTCAAATGAAAAAAAGGAGGGGTTGAAATCGATATTGTTATGTCAGAATACCTGTGATAACCTTTATATTTTACTTTACATTTCTTTTTCACAAGTTGTCAGTTTTTCAGACTTTAGTAACGCTAATGATACAGAAAAATAGGAAAGAAACATTTGCTTCAGTTTTTAAGAACTACCTGTGTTCGCGAAGGTAGAATCTACCAATGCATGCCGAAATACTCTATAAAAGAGTACTTATTGATATCTAATGCAGTGCTAATTCATATGGTAAAGTTACTGCCGGTATTCTCCAATTTTCAAAAAAATATTTATTTCTATTTAGTATTAAAGGAACTACTAAAGTGAAATTAATTTAGTGAAATTTTTTATCACCTTATTACAAACTACCATCTTTTAAGAACATAATGCACACAACTCCAATCTCAAAATTTATCTGATTTTCTTACAATCAGAACAGACTCTGTTAGTAATTTACTTTTTCGTATATTATACGCAATGTTTTTTACATTGGCTGCAGTTTGTTTTCCAGCATTCAGTTAGACGCCCATGAACCCCGTGTCGGACAGGGAAACAAATATAATGGTTGGTCGATGTAAAAAGTAACTTTCAATTTTTGGTAGTTAGGTCGTTTTAGGATCCCCTTAAGTTTAATATTTGTTATAAATCATTTAAAAAATCATATTTATTATATTTCTTTTAGTCAACGACTTTATAAAAAAAGTATAGAGCTAACAGGAAAAACAGTTTTGGGTAGTAATGAGAAGAGGGAAATAATTAAAAAGCAGCCTAATTATAATGAATTAAGTGGAAGAGTCAGGGGATTGCACATCACAAACTACATCACGGAATGGCACGTCACCAGTTAAGGGTTAATATAAAAATGCTTGTTAAAAAGTAAACAAATGCTTTCTTTTTATCGATCATTTAAACAAGTGACTTACAGTATCATCCTTCACAATTATGTATTCCGGGTAAGACTAAGAAGCATATTCCGGCACCTGTTCTTATTTCAATATGCCGGCACATTTTTAAAATAACTCCAGTATTCAAGAAACTATAATTGCTTAGAATTGTTTATACCCTAAGTAGTAATTCAATAATTAACTCCATTTACCGTTACAGTTTGTACCTACATCTACTCACATTGAATAAATAAATTAATTATAATGTTATCTCAAAATTCAACAAATTAATACTTTTTATTAGGAAAATGCAAGAAAAAGTATTTATTTGTAGGAATGGATTAATAGTAATAACTTTTATGACTTTCCCATAGCAATTGATGATATTAACTTGCTTACAATCGATAGTAATGATCGTTTTCAAGGAGAAAGTCAAACGAAATCCACCATATTTTCAGATAAAATTTATACAGAATTTACCCCAGGTTTAATTACCCATTTCCCGAAGATATTGACTATGATTTCTGCTGGCTGCAGAAAACCTTCGAAAAGTAATGAAAAAACGGGTAGTACAGGTAGTACTTATTATATCTGAATCAGTGAAAACTGTTGATGATGTTGATAGGGAGGGACCCTTACTTCGACATTAATGCTTATACACAAAAATCGAACATTTACAATTTTGAAATAACCTCATCCCGTCAGTCAAATGAATCAATAATTATTTTACTAGTTGAAGACATTATTGAACCCCCTACAGAGAAGGAGCGGGTAAGCACAGAATCAAATATCAAATTATTACATATTAGATAAAATAAATTCTTATTTTTATCTCGGTAACTATTGGCCAAAAGCAAAAAACTAATGTAATATTTATGTCCTCTGGTTTGGTGATACTTAGCACGGTGCAGACAAAACTCAAAAGTGTTCTTTTGTTTCCGAGTTATTTGACAAAATTTGATAATTTGTCATTTTTGAAGATGCCCTGTACATTTTTTTATTTCCAAAGATCGTAAAAAATATGCTTTATTTCCATAGCGTACTGCTGATTCTAGGAAAAAAATTTAAAAATATATTTTATTAATTTGATTATATGTGAAGTGTGCGATATGGTTAAAAATAAATTTCCTCCAGAGGAAACTTGATCTTGATTTTTTGTATCTTTACTAGTATACCACATTTATAATTAAATACGGTCTTTAACAACGAATTTTTTGTTAGCCAACAGTATTCCCAATAATAAAAACCTTTATGAATTTGTGTTTTTTATTAGTAACCAGTTCTTTTAAGTTCAAGTGTAGAAAGTAGATGTTTAACTTTAATAAAAAAGCAATTAAAAGAAAACCAGTAGCTATTAGCTTTCCGTTATTCATTCATAAATAGAAACATGTTGTAGCTAGATATAACGTCTGAAATATGCCTATATCTGGTTAAAATACAGTCGAAAAAAATGTTAAAATTTTTAAAACAAATTGATGATGATGTCATAACTCGAAAACAGTTGAAGGTTTGAAATTTAATTTAATGTAAAAGTATGTATTTTTTGGAAATAAAATCGACGTGCTCGAAGAGTTAGCCGAAGTATAATTTTGTTTCGATTTTAATGAATTTATGCCACCGTTGTCAGGGACTCATTGTTTATAAATCCAGTTTAATCGGATTATTTAAATTTATTGGCTTCTCGAACATAAAACGGATCTAAAATGTTCCGTCAACGACTAAGTATTTCAAATTTGCCACTCTCCACTCGAAGATTTAATGATTTCTTCAATCTGGCAGTCCCCTGTTCTAATGTAATATTACACCATAACGAAGGCGATGTTGCCGTCATTTTGGAGGTGACAAGAGGCAGTCTGCATACCGGAGGTGACTTTGTATTGGGCGTACCAAATTCATAAGCGACGCCAGCGCCAGCGGTATATACTCGAACTAAAAGACCGTTTTGTAGATACGGTGGGTCAAAATCACCTCCAGGCAATTTTTCGGGAATGGACTCCTGAGCACATCTAGTATCAGAAAACTTAACAACTATGGCGATACGTTGTCTCCTCCGAAATCGGAAGTGACAACGAAATTTTGGAGGTGACTACGTTAAGAACATACCCAATTTGGAGGTCATATTAACCTTGTATGAATATATATATATATATATATATATATATCATGCATATATACACTGTACTGATATATTCATTCAGTACGAGCACTAAAAAATAAATATGTGTGCAATCCCAAAAAATTAAATATTTGCCGATCTACGTAATTGCCTATAATTTTATCATTATAACAAATAATCATATATTTTTGCACAATATCAATCAGAATATTATAATGCATAACCTCCATAGTATTCCCATACTTCTTTCAAACATCTTTCTATATCAGAATATTTCACTTAGTAGTATTTAAATATTATACTGTATGAGTGAGAAATTCTCTAGGGGGGGGGGGGTTATTTTCACAATAAAATCTTGAAATTAGTATACCTTGTACACACATACAGTCTTCCTAACGGATCTTTTCCGTCACGTGATCAATATCAACCATATGCACCAAATATGTACCTAGTTAGTCAACTGAGCGATTAAATTCATTTGACAATTTGTAAGTTTAAATATTTCCGCGAAATTTCAGGTTATGTTTAGATAGTGACATTTCCATCGGATAATAAATACATGTTTCGTTACATGAATATTTAATTGCAAACTAAAAGCTTTTAAAGACTGCTTCTCATTGCTGGAACTTTTCCAGAAAAACATATTAGAAATGTTCTTTTTCCAATAAGGTCATAAAATATCCATTTTCATGTATTTATAGTGTTAAATATGCATTAATTAGATTTTCTTTTTTGTATTTTTTTCCGATATTTTCCTATACGTGTGTTATCTGTAATTTAATAATTTGGTTGTACGTAACAATGCAGATTAGTCATTTATATTATCAGCAGTTGCAAGACGTAGAAGAAATATAGCGCACCATGTGCCACCTTTTCTAGAAACGCTTCAGCTATTCTAATGAATTTCATAAATATTGTAATCGAATCGGTATCGATTTTGCTAGTATATTACGATTTATTGAACTCATAGGATGAAGCTGCGGTATGGTTTTTATGTTCGTTCTAATACACTTAATATGATATATTACATCCAGCTCATACTTTCAAATAAATAGTCAGTTTATACAGGCTAATCAAAAATGTTTTTAATGTTTCATCGGTGACTGTTACATAGTAGTTAATACATATAATACCAAAAACTAGAATGTCAACATCCAAAATTATACCTTGCTCAATTTGCATACCCGTATTTTGTTATTTCAAAGGTTCACAGAATTCGTTCCACGATTTGATAAATTAATGCCATACTTTGAGTAAATATATAATCCAATCACAAGAAGTAAACTTTTACGAACTGTTGCTTGTTAAATCAACGTTTATTTGTTCCTTCAAGTACAATGACATATTATTTGTATTAGGAGACAGAATTTTCGCTTCGCACAAATTCATTTTAGATACTCAGACGATTACTGTGAGGCTATATGTAGTCCTAATTTAGAGATATAGCAAATTATAGCACAGATTCGGGAAATTTAATAATCACACTCAGGAATATCCCTCCTCTATCGCAGAGACAGAAATTGAAGCAGAATTAAAAAAAGCTCAACTCCCAATTATAAAGGTCACCAGACTTTATAATAAAAACAGATTACCTATTCCAGTCTGCTCTGTTGAACTAAATAAAAACGAAACTGCTAATAATATTTTCAATATTAACAAAATAGGTTACTGCGTTGTCACAGTCGAACCAAGAAGAAAAACAAATGATATTACTCAATGCCATAGGTGCCAAAGATTTGGCCACTCCAAAAATTACTGTTATCTAGAACCTCGCTGTATCAAATGTGCCGGCAACCATTTTTACTACGACTGCCCAAAGACAAGCAATGACTCCCCTCAGTGCGTCAATTGCCTTGAAAATCACCCAGCCAACTTCAGGGGATGCGCAGCTTATCAACAGATAAACCTAAAGCCACGTAACGAGAAACACACCAAAACCACTTCACAACCTAATTATCAAAATCGACGTCAATATGAATCAGCTTTTCCCAGAATACGCTTGCCTAACTCAACATATGCCGCAGCTTCTATAGAACCACCGAAAATTTCAAACACACAACAAACCGACTCACTTACAGGCTTCATCAAAACACTACTAAAAACCATCGTAGATCTAATAAAACCATATTTATCTGAAATTAAAAACATCTTGCTACCACTACTGCCAATAATACTACAAGATGGATTTAAGTAAACCCATAACGTTCCGTAATATAACAATCCTCAACTGGAATGCCGATGGAGTAAAGGCTCACAAGTTGCTATTAACTGATTTTCTGATAAGACATAACGTCGACATTGCGTGCATTACAGAAACTCACCTTGTTCCAAATGAAAATTATAAAATTTCAGGATTTGCCACTTATAGATCAGACAGAAAATCAGCTATCGCATCTGGTGGTACAGCAATTCTCGTCAAGCAACGCATAGAACATCGTCAACTACCCACTGTCGAACTTATCAGTCTAGAAGCAAATTCTATTAAAATTAAGACAATTAACAACAACTGGATAAAAGTTACAAGCTGCTATAAACAACCGAACAGAAATCTCGAAGAAGAAGATTTATAACCCCGCTTTTCAGAAAAACTGCCTACGCTGGTGATCGGAGATGAAAATTGTAAGCATTCGACGTAGGGTTGCCGTGTAAATAACCCCAACAGAAATAAACTTCTACAACTTTCCATAAAATACAATCTTCAAATATCAGCTCCATCAGAACATACACATTATCCTTACAAGCAGATCATCTATCCGACATACTGGACATTGCAGTCTGCAAAAATTTCTCTCTCCCAATATATCAAACGGTTTTAGATGAGCTAGACTCAGATCACAGCCCCGTTCTGCTATCTTCTTACGAAACTCCAAGGTTTGCTCAACCTACATCTCGACTAATTAACGGCAAGATATGTTGGGAAACGTTTCGCATTAACTTGAACAATGTACTTATATATACAAGAAAATTGAAAACAAAGTACGATGTTGACAAAGCTATTGAAGAATATACCAACTCGATTAAGCAAGCAGTTCAACAGTCTACACTACCAAAACACAACCGCCATTTCAAAGCTAAGAATCATTCTAGACGTTATATATCCGATCTGATTACGCAGAAACACAGAATACGTGGGCAGTGGCAAGGAACTAGGTGTCCAATCTTAAAAACGCAACTGAATCGTCTAATACGCCCGATTAAATGGTAACTTGAAAGCTTACGAATCAACTCCTACCAAAAATACTTAAGTGAAATGCAGCCTAACGACACTAACCTCTGGTTAGCTACCAACCGAATTTTTAGAAAACCAGAACTTATTCTCCCGCTTTTGGATCGTCAAATCACTTACAATACTGACCTGGAAAAGGCGACTGCATTTGCAGATTATTACGAGGAAGTTTTTACAGCTCCACCGCAGGACGATGCAAGTTCCACTAACGAATGCGTAGCAGCAGAAGTTAGAGCTGGAATACCTAAGGAAGAGCATGAAATTTCTCTTACCTCACCATCAGAAATTTACAAAATTATCAAAACCCTTTCAACCAAGAAATCTCCGAGACATGACGGTATTTCTAACATAATATTGAAACAGTTATCTAGGAAAGCCCTTGCTTTCCTAGCAACGATTTTCAACGCCAGTCTGCCATTGGGATATTTTTCCACTTTATGGAATCGTGCGCACATACTGGTATTCAAGAAACCCAATACAAACGCAAAGAGTATTAGCAGTTATAGACCAATCAGCCTTCTATGTACGTTATCCAAACTGCTGGAAAAGATCATACACTGTCGACTCAATAAAATATTAGTAGACAACAGCATACTGCCAACCCCTTAATTCGGTTTTAGAGCCAAACATTCTGCAATCCATCAGCTGAAGAGATTAACAAAAATCATTGAAAACGGTTTTGATAAAAACAGTATACTGCCGTAGCTTCTGTTGACACCCCCAAGCATTCGATAAAGTATGGATTGCTGGACTTCTACATAAACTAATTCTACTAAACAAGATCCCTCCCTTTTTAATTGCAGCAATAGCATCGTTTCCACAACACAGAACATTTCAAATTAAAATCAATGCCACCTATCCGAGCGTAAGAGCTATAAAGGCGGGAGTTACCCAGGGCTCTATTTTAGGACCTACTCTCTTTAACATCTTCATTCACGACATAGAAGAGGCAGTCAGCTGTACTATTGGCTTATATGCAGACGACACAGCCATACTCACTCAAAACTGTGACCTTGGTACCAAGAAATGGAATATTACAATAAATCCCAGCAAGTGCGAAATTAAAGTGTTTACTCTACGAAAGCTACCTAACCCACGTAATCGAAAGTCATCCTTACCAGTTCAGTGTTCAGTATTATTATACCGGGTGCCCGGATTTCGTAGGGACAACATGGGTATCTTTCTTATTACTAAACATAGAGATTTGGTTAACCCTTAACCGGTCAAGCTATTTTACTAACATTACCGGACAAGATGTGTCTACTAGGCACACTACTTTTTATAGCAAATAAGCGTAAGTTTAACTTTTTAAATGTACGTATTTATTTATCTGTATTAATTATAATACTTGTATGCTTCCGATTTTACGTAATAAACAATTAAAACAACATATACGTGAGGAACTACATTTCGGTACTGTAAATAATAGATATTACGCACAATTATGACAAATTCCCTTTGCACAGCTATATTCTCCACACACATTTTGTTTACATTTCCCGCAAGTTTGCTTTTGATTTCTACTTTTCTTAGATGGGCAAATGTATCACCGTTTGCGTTTCCCTGTTTGGTTTGCTAGTAAAGTCTATGCTTTAGTATGCCTGAAAATTGTGCAATGATTTCCAGGGTTGGTTTCTGTAAGCCCTTTCGTGGTCTTCGTCTGATGTGCGGAGTCACTAATTCTTCTCCTAATTCCTGCAGAAAAATACGTCTTATTTAGCATGTTCCGTTATTCCACTGTGGATGCGAATTCCTCCACAAAACATAAACAGCAACACCGGTAACATCTACCGCATTCCTAAAAAAATTCTTTTGTACATGTATTGGTGTACTAATTGGTCAAGTGAATCGACACCACCCTTTGTATCGTTACAAGTTAAAATTATTTCCGGTTTGTTCTTCTCTTCCGAAATGTCAGGCGATTCATGCAGCGTTGAAAGTAAAGTCACCGATTTTTTAACTTGCGCCAAAGATCGAGGACCTGTCTGGCCTTGCTTTATTGGGTAGGAACTCTGGTGGTATGTATGTTTTGTTCTTTTTTAGCGTTCCTACAATGGTAAGACCATTGCCTAAGAGCTTTTCTGCTAATGTGAAGTTCGTGAAGAAGTTGTCACGTAACATTGCGGTAGGTCCTTTGATATGGCTCTGCCTGTATTTCTCCAACGGTGCTTCCTGACTCAATTGCCCTTTGGTTTCCCTCTTTTCCATGATACGGTATTCGCTTCAAAGGATAAAATGTCTTCGAATCACACAGTCACTACACCATACCATATATTTACGAACAACGAAAACGCGTCAATAGGTTCTTCAAGCAGTTTTCCAGAAGGGGGGCACACTTTGTTTACTGCGGACTTATAATATTCCGCTTGCGAGTACGACCACCAATATCATGCGGTTTTGATAACCACACCGTCCCAAGTTTTTCCACAAAAGAACCTGAGGCTGTAGCTGCTGGTTCTACTTCGTCATCTGAATTTTCCGACATATCCTGAACATCATCTACTTCAGATGCTTCAGAAAGTACTTTTCCTCAGAATCAGAATTGAAAACCTCTTCGTAACTTTCGTTATAAATTCATTTTCGTCGAAGTCTGACAAATTGTCAACATTGTAGAAACACAGCTGACTAGTGAGACACAAAAGGGTGCCAAGAGCACAGTAACAAATGACATTCTGCAACATGTGCCTGACAGGCACAACTGACCGGTTCTGTAACAAAAAAGTTTAATATTTTTTTAAAGGATCTAAAGAGGAAAAATTTATCAACAAAAGCAAAAACGTACGTAATATACACTAGTTAAGGATAAATAAAATACCCAAGTCCCAATAATTTTTCTTCGAAAAAATAGATCCTAAAAACCATCAGAATGTGCCTGTCAGGCACACCTTGACCGGTTAAGGGTTAAATAGACAATGTTGTGCAGGATTGAATGCTGATTCAAATCTCCTTACGAAATCCGGGCACCCGGTATACATCCTTATTGAGACCGATCATAATGTATGCATCTGAAATATGGTGTAATACGAGTAAAACAAATATTTAAAAAATCCAAACCTTTCGAAACGAAGTGTTACGCATTGCTGTTACCGCACAATGGTTTATTCGTAATCAGCAAATTCATAATGAACTGGATATCCCCCTCATAACACAACATATTAAGAAAACCACCAAAAAATGTTTACGTAATATAAACAATTGCCAAAATGCGTCGTATTTCAAATTGGGAAAGAGGAACATTCACAGAGACTGAAACCAATGATAAACTTGCTCTCAACAAAAACTAATCTAAGCAGCAATAAGAATGAACACATAAACATTTAGCTACTGAGGAGCCTTTGCTGACCTCTTCGCAATTCATAATATGTATTTTTATCAAAACACTACTGTGATTAGCACCTTGGGTGCTGAATCAGATAACAAATTAAAAAAAAAACTGAGGAATATGCGCAGTTTAGTTATTATATCTTGTTTCTGTATTTACTGCAATATTAATTTATTAAGTATACAAAGGTGCGAATTGGATATAGGCTTGAGTTGTTGGAGATAATTAGAAAAATCGAAATATTGGACAACGCGTAACTACATATTAAAATAAAAAATATCCGAACAACAAATTCTTTTGGACTAGCTGCACGTATTTCAAGAGTTATATTCTTAAAATATAAATCATGTAACGAAGAGATTTCCTTTACCTATGAAAACAAAGAGTTTCTGGCTCACTGTTTTAGAAATAACATGTCAGTAACACTTCTTTCTTCTTATAGTTTGCCGTTCATATTTTTCTACTCATATATGCACCCACACACGTCGCATTGCGTAGGTTTGGTAAAAGCTTTCTCCTATAGTTGGCAATTTATTTGTAATGTTGGTGTTTTTTTGTTCATTTAACCAGGCCAGCAATACCTGGTGTACTTTACCGTTTTGAAGTTCTTTTCCGGTAAAATATTTCTGTTTTGTTGTTTTATTCACTTTACCTATATATTAGTCCAGTAAAATAAGCATTAATCTTCCGTAGTTTTTACATGGTTTTCCCGGTAGGCTCATTCCATGTTCATAAAAGTATGAATCTATCTTGTTATCGTCTGCAACCTCTGGCACTTCTTTCTTTTGGTCTTCTTCTGAATCACTTTTCTTCTTTGATGTATTTGATGGTATTTCATTGATGAGGTTTTTGTCATCGTAATACGGTCAAATTTTCCTCTGTCTCACCCACAGCTACT
>JABXWE010035125.1:0-11923 GCA_014611495.1 Limonius californicus
TATTTGCTGCAATAAGAGAAAGTGAATGCGGCCGAAACGTGGAATTCTTAAACTGCAACGGCAACAAACTATAAGAAGAACCAGTGTCCACCAAAAACACAATGCCGGTAGCATCTTGAACTGTTAAAAGAACACCAGTAGGAAGATTAGAGGTCACCAAATATGGTGCTAGGACTTATCAGATGGTCCTAACACCTAATAACGTATAAATAAAAGACACAATTGGAGAGATCAATTTTTAATGTTTTGCTTTTGATAAAAATAAATCGGTAACTGTTTACATAAAATACATAACAACGGAAACATAACAACCCCAGACGACCCGACCCGCACAACAATACCAACAAAATGAGATACAACCCAAACTCTCAACAGCCTCACACCGAACGGGAGAGAAAGCTACCGAATTTAGCAAGTAACAAAATAGGAAGGAAAAACATGGGACATGAAACCAACTATGGTTCTATGGGTGTACACCAGCACGGCGATACCAACTGTTACCTATGCCTTTTTGGTCTGGTGATACAAGACCAGGAACAAAGAAGTGCAAGGTAAACTCAGCAGGCTACAGAGGTTGGCTTGCTTAGGCATAACAGGGGCAATGACTTCAACGCTCACTGTCACAATGGAGGTCCTGCTGGACCTTCCGCGCAGATACTTCTAGTGGCCTACAGAATGAAAGCGAATGGTCACGGGAAGTTACTCCGCAAGAGGGGCGTCATACCGAGATCTTCAAGAAAATAAACAGTAAACCTCTACTCAGTTTCCATATTGACAGAATCAGCGCTATCATCAACTTCAAGAAGCTTTTTAATGTAATGATACCAGAGAGAGGCGGAATGGAGAAGAAGCAAGAGCTGCAAAACCGTTGAGGGCACATCTGGTATACGAATGGATGCAAAAGGGCCAACGGGTCAGGTGCGGGCTTTTTTGAGGCAGCTACCGAGGAATACATTAGCATAAACCTTGAATGCTTCACTACCGTCTTTCAGGAGGAGGTACCCGCAATCTCTACCTGTACACGCATCATGATGAAGATAGCTTATTCAAACAGACAAATCTACATCATGTCGAACAGCCAAATGGCACTAAAGGCTCTCGAAGGCGAAAAACACAATCTTGAGTAGTGCTAGAACACGTAGGTTAAAATGGCAGAACAGAACGGAGCTACTCTTTAATGGGTGCCAGGACATGAAGGCAAAGAAAAGACAGACGAGCAGACCAAGCAGGGAGCAGAGGAACAGCTTGTTGGTCCAGAACCCACTTATACCCACAGTATATATCAAATATGTCCGCAGAGGGGGCTGTCAAAGACCAGCTAAGCAAACAACACCGCAAACACTGCCAGGAAACGCACGGACTGAGGCAATCGCGTTTGTTTGTGACGAATCCCTCCAGGAAAGGAATGGAATAAATACCGCAATTGATCAGGAAACGACCGAAACTCTGACAGGGCTATTCACAGGACACTTCCGTCTCAGAAGACACCTCAACAAGAGTGTGGTAGAACAAGAACCCTACTGCAGATTTTGCTATGAGGAAAAGGAAACACCACTGCACATTATATGCGAATGTTCGGCTATGAGAGGCAGACGACACCAGCACTTCGGGGAGACATAACAAAAGTGTCCATTAAGAACATTCTCAAATTAATTGATTTAACGAGCCTGATGGAGTGTATGCAGTATCCAATAACAATAATATAAATGATAATAATAAAATGAAAGTAAGGAATATAAGTCATAAATATTAAAATGCATTAATATATTGCATGCCATTAAAATCGCATTTGCGTTGACAGTCTATAGTTAAAATACGTAGTAAAAATTACAGCTGACTAGTAGCAAATTCATGAATTTATAATTAGGTCTTCAAGCGAGTTTTGTTTATAAATTTTTGTATTAATTGACTAATTTGAAATACAAAATATAAACATAATATTAAGCATGGGACCAGAAAAACAGAATATTGCTTTTAATGAGCGACTCTATTTTCCTAAATATAGGTATAAGAAATGCATTGATCTAATAATAAATTCTAATTATATTCATAAATAGATATATAATAATAATTACATACTACTGAAAAGATGTTTATGTGTAGGTGGGAATGTAGGATATAATAGGTGTACAGTCCTCTCATGTAACTCACTTGATATCTTTTCTAAGAAACTACTACTAAATATTTCGGAAAAAAGGAAAAACATGAGACCTAAGTTTTCATCCAAATCATCGATTTTTTAATTAACAACAATTGGTGTAGACAGAAACCATTATAAAAATATGATAACATTACAAATATTGTATTCTTTTAAGTTAAAGCCGTTCTTCGAAAGACGTCAAATAAAAATATTCCATTTTATGTATTAGACTAAGACACTACCTAGTTTTATTTTTTATAATAAACCCATATCATCGAAATACGATCATGTCGTATTAACCTTGGCATTGGTATAATGTTATCCAATTAAAGGGATTATTTAGAATCACAAAAATTAAAAATTTCACATTTTCTTAATATCCGAAATAACTTGATTGTTGTTAATGGTATTTTCCTTCGAAATTCCTAATCTTCTTCTTCTTAAACGTATTCTAGGCCGGTGGCCTGTTATTTGCGGCTTGCTCTTGGGACGTTGATTGCCAGCTATCTTTCCATCTTTTCGGGGGTCAGCCCTATGGTCTTCTTCGGCTGGGTTTCTCATCTCTGGCTATTCGTGCTAATCGGTTCCTTTCCATCCTTCCGACATGTTCATTGCAGTGTCTCCTTCTTTTCCTTGTCCATTTTACTATTTCTTCTGTCTTGCACTTTTCCCTTATTTCGGTGTTTCTAATTCTGTCTTTTATCTTTTTTCCCGTTATAGATCTAAGGATCTCATTTCTGAGATCTGAGACACCTTGTTTTTTTCTACGGAGATCTTCATATTGTAATCCTCTGCTGCTGTTTTAAAAGTTTGCAGCATACGCTGGAGGTCATCTTCGCTCTCTGACAATATGACAGCATCATCGGCGTAACAGATTATCTTTACTTCTTCGTAATGAAATTTGTGTTACAAAAATAAATAAAACTATTGAACTATTAAAGCGGAAAAGGAATGACGATTTCTTTGATACACTCTTTGAAAAGACTAAGGAAATAGAAAGAACACAAATCGATATTTCTAAGCGCCCTAAACGGGAATACGCTAGCCTTACAAATAATGATATTAGAAGAAAATTAGAATTTTGTTTTATGAAGTACTGGATCACATTGTAATGAAAATGGAAGTAAGGTTTCAAGACTGCGATAAGTTACAATTCATGCCTTTGGCTGATACTACGAAATCGGAAATTCGAACAATATCATTCGTGTTTTCCGTTTAAAGCATATGAAAGGTTAGGTCAATTTTATGGCAAAATATTTACAAAAAGTCAGCGTCTTAAAAACGAATTAGATATTCTTTATGCCGGAAATTTACCGCTATCTATAGACCCAAGAATTGCTAGAAAATCTCAATGAGAACAAAGAAATTTTTACCGAAGCCTACAAATTGTTTTGCCTCATATTAACGATTCCGTCGACAAGGGCATCAGTGGAAAGAAGTTTTTCTTGCTTTAAGCGAATAAAAACGTACTTAAGAAATGCAGTATCTCAAGATAGGCTTTCTTCTTTGGCAAATATTTCAATTCAAAAAGAACTCTTATTAGAATTAATAAAAAATCATCCATTCTACGAAGACATAATAAATAATTCTGCATGAAAGGACAGAAGGATAGACTTGGTCTACAAAAAATAGGTAAGTTGATATTGAATTATATTTTTTCTATTTGTTATTATTAGGGTTATTATAATAGCACTTCACTTAGTTTTTTACCTGCGAGCCGCCACTGTCGTCCAAATGTATATTCTTTTGATTAACGTGTAGTAAATATTATTAAAAATTAAATTAAGAGTAATTAATTATGTATTTATTGCATATCCACAGTCTTACCAAATACAAAATAATTATAATATTTTCGAATATACAATTACGCAACCCAACTGACATTTGCTCATCTAAAATAATGTTTTGGATTTTAGAAGCTGAGCAGCATAAATATAACAAGAATAAGCAAAAGATGAACTACACGCTTCGTAACTAAAATAAAAATGGAAGGAAATACTTCGTCTATGATAAACTTTTTGATACATCAAATATGTTCTACACTCAATTCTTACAATTGCAAAGCAACGAATTTGATTCAAATCGGTGATGTAACAGTTAAAGCATTTATTAACTTGATACAGTATATCCTTTGAATATTTAAAAGGAAACCACAAAACAGAACATTTTTTTACCTTTTCTCAGAAGAAAAAAATTTGACACCTTTAACTGAAGAGCCTAGTCGTCGTGACATCATAGTTTTGCGGTTATCAAATACGATTCATAAACTGTTGGAGTCCCCATAACGCGTTCTATGAAACTACTCAGTTAAAAAAGTTTATGAAACGGTTTGCATTAAGGTTGTGGACCTATGAAATAATACAGCTTCTAAAAACTATATCAACCGTTAATGAAATCCAAGAATACCGGGGAAAACCTATAAACAAATTGTTGATTGCAATCACACAACGCACGAAGTCTTTTTAAACAACTCCGATTAGTCATTCATTTGTAGCTAAAACTCAAGTTGCAAATTACAAAACATCCGAGGAATTTTAACAAGTACGAATGCTTCAATGGAATAATGATCGGCAGAATTTTCTAAGTGCGTAACAATTATTTTGGGTATTATCTACGCTGTTACTGTAATTGAAGAGTTTATTTGTTAATAAGTCGTTAAATGCTTTGTTTGTACGACTTTCAAATAAAGCTATTTAAAAATTCAAGACTTTACTCAGCAATCCAACAAAAAGATTTTTCAATTTTCATTTGCCTAACTAAATATGCAAATGATTCTTTTTTGTACTTCATAATTGCACGTACCGGTGATTTTAACAGATGTAAATACCAATACAGTCAGTCTAACTCAGTTAACACAAGCTCGGATAGCACGATATCCCAGACATAACGAACTTCTACAAAGTAAATATTTAGATTTGCATTTTTTACTGTATTGTATTTACCGCTTACCATCATGATCACTCTTTGTGGGAACAACACACAATTTGAATCAATTTAAGCTTGTGTGACTCAGAATATATTTATCTCCAATAATGTCACAATTTAATGGGTGTAGCAGTTCACTTTCAATATTCTCCAAATTAATGATGTTTTTCTGGAATTAAAATCATTGGCTTGGTATTTTGAATTAAAATTTGGTAATGACAAAATATTTACTTTTATATAATATTTGAAACCGTCTGCTTAGAAAAATAATTAGCGACGCATTTTTTGCTTTTCAAAAACAAAAACAAAATTTAAAACATAAGCAATTTTGTTGTTACCATTACTATTAATACCGATTAGGCCTTTGTTTTACTAGTTTTTAAAACTGGAAAAACATCCACCAAGTGGTATGCACTCAATGACCAAATAGGTTTTATATTAATTTCTTTCGTTTCCGAAGAGACACCGCTGAAAAATTTCACGATTTTTCAGACAAGGAATAAATATCCCACGAAACAATTGCAAAGGCACCTTGTTTTGTCTGAATCGAACAAATAAATTGAAATATGCAATCTTTCATTAATTTAGTCAATGGCATTATATACATTGTAAAAAATGGGGCTGGCCAGGCCGTAACTACGCCACTGGTGGCCACTGGTAAGAACAAGTTTGCATCTTAACATTAAAAAATATATATTGAATATGCATTCTGGGAATTATAAGCAAACAGTCTTAATTTTACTTGGTACATTTACTATATAAATTGTAATACATAATTTAGGAATATCCTGTATAAATATAAAAGTGCATAAAATACTGCATTTGCGTGTTAAGGTAACTTTAGTATAGTAAATAATTGTTATTAAAAAACAAATTCGTTATAACTTTTTTCACTCTTTTCTATACTGCATTTTTTGTCACGCTCTTTCTGTTAATTTAACCCTTTCTGCCCATGCCTTCCTTGATCTTCCAACTTTCCACTTACATTTTGTCTTGTTTCAAATGTTTGCTTCACCATTCTGTGCACATGTTACAATCACCTAACTGTCTACCTTAGACCAATGTATGGGATAAGTCAAATTAAACAAAGAGCCTCATGTTAGGTCCGACGACCAACAGCTTACGGGAGGTAGAACCTACCTTGTTATGTTTCCTCCTTACCTCACTATTTCTGACAAAGTACATACGAAAAGAAAAATACAGTAAAATAAGTAGTCATAGGATGTTCAACAATTTGTATAGTTACACGCTAAAAACATTCGAACAAGGATCAGAGTCAGTGCAGCTATAAATTAAATTATATACAGGGCGATTTTAATAGTTATGCTAATATTCTAACTGGTAACACGATTCGTCCAATACGGTCTTATACAAAAATTGTTAGTTTTCAAACAAAAGCAGGTTGAAATTGTTCTAAAAAAGTTTGATACCCACAGGTATCCTCGAAAAAAAAATAATTAAAACCAAAGAAGGCTGTTTTTTATTAACGTTACACTGACGTCTTCGTTTTGAAAAATACCGTAAAAATGGATTTTACCAATGCTGAGAGGACTGATATAGTATTTATTTATAGAGAAGCCCGTGGGAATTCTGTACTTGCTCGAGATTTGTAACGTGAACATTTCTCTTGACGGCGACTGCCCAACACGCGAACCTTTGTGAGTATGGTTTAACACCTCAGAGATTTTGGATCCTTTACAATGGGCAAACGCAAAATCCTCAATGCCAAAGAGGAGATTTTGCAGGAAGTGGAAAACCAGCCGCAAATAAGTACACAACGTCTTGGTAATCAGGTAGGTGTCGCCCCGTTTGTAGTCTGGTGAACTCTAAAAGAACAAGAATTACATCCATTTTATATGCAAAAAGTCCAGGCTCTGAAATCAGAAGATCTACCTCGTCGTGTTTACTTTTGCGAATGGCTTCATCTGTCATCATAATCAAGGTGAAAATCCAAATTTTGTGGCCAATACCTTAGCTACTGGTGAAGCTGGTTTCTCGCGAAATGGGGTTCATAACGCTCATAACACGCACATTTGGAGTGATGAAAATCGTAATGAAATTCGAGAATGTCACTTCCAATAATCATTTTCCATCAATGTCTGGATAGGAATCGTTGGAGATCATCTTATTGGTCCCTACGTTTTGCCCAGATGGTTAAATTGTAATGGTTACCTCGATTTTTTGGAAAATGTTCTACCAGAGCTGCTAGAGGAAGTTCCGCTACATGCGCAGCAGAACATGATCACCAAGATCACCTGACTTAAATCCTTGTGATTCTTTTGTATGGGGTCACATGAAGCAACTTGTTTACAGTACTAAAGTCGACACAGTTGAAGAACCCCAGCGATAACTTAATAACGCTGCATTACAAATACGTCAAAGTGCAGCAGTTTTTCACAATCACAAACAAAATGTTTCGTTCGTTGTTTATCTTTTCGTCTTCTTAATTCAAATGAGCTTATTCATTAATTCTTAAAGGGCTGGGCGTCCCTTATTACAGGTACTATTTAAACTTTAGCACCTTCTTAGTCTCAGTTTAAAATCCTCTGATTCAACTGGTCACATCTCATAATTCAAAAGCTGCGTGCTCAATTTGAAAAATTTCAGCGGCTCTCAAACAAGGTAACTTCATTGTGTTCCTCAAAAACTATAAACATTTTTGCAAGGCAATTTTGCGTATATTATATGCTTTTGATGCGAAAAATCACTGCTTAAACTATTTTCATAACTATTAAAGTCACCCTGTATAAAGAAAAGGTTTCGAGATGTCCGAATATGTTGTTTTTGCTTGAGCCGCTGCTGACTATGACATTTATTGTGCAATCGAGTGGGAAAAGCTGCGTAGTCAATAACAATCGTGCTCACAACACAAGTGAAACTAATTATTAAATTACTAAACAATTGGCAATGGAGGGCTGCTTTATTTCATGAAACTGGGTTAATGTTGGAAGTTCCTCAAATATTTCGTCCGGGCTGCTACGAGCGACTTCTCGCCGTTCTACGAAAACACGGCAAACGACGAGAAGTCTCGGAATAACCGAAAGTGGCGTATAATGCCTTATTTACGAATAATAATAAAAATATACTAATAAAATCAATCTGCCAAACATTATCTTTCAAACGAAGTTACAAGTTAGTGCAAATAGTATCGGGGTCCATACGCAGCCCTGTCGTAATCCTCTCGTTGTTTCTTTTGACACCCCATTTCTTGTTCTCACTAAATGTATTGTCTTGTATATTGTTTTGACAATCCCTATATCTTCTGTTCCTATACCTTTGTTTTCTAGGGCCTTCTATATACCCCTGGCTTTATATACAGTGTGATCATTTTATCTTGTAGCAGGTAGGTAGGCTACACCTCTCACATGTGTATAAAATGCATAATTAACTTTTCTTTTTGACTACAAAAAATATTTTCTTTTACATTTTTACACAGGCAAATTTCTTAACAAACTTCTGTACAAAGTTGTTAATTTGTATAGATTCTTGTGGTAGTAACGATCAATTTTAATATATTCTAATAGCTAGAAAACGTGTATGTTTTGGGAGAATACAATATGACGGTATGCACAAAAATACCCGGATAGACCCATTCCACCATACAATGGTTTCAGGTGTTTGGGAAAAAATGTAAGATAATATGAACAGTTTTCCATGTCAAAGGTGGGAACGACCTGTCATAAGTGTAGGAGCTTAAGCGGTAGTCATCGAACAGGTAACTTGTAATCCCCATATAAGCCAATGAGCAATTAGAAGAACTGTAGGCTTTAGCCGAAGTTCAGTATTTAACATTTTAAAAGCAAACCGGTTTCGTCCTTAACACGTAACATAGTGAAGATGATTACTCACGTCGAATGCATTTCTATCATTTTTTTAAGAAACGAAGTCACTCCTGATCCACTGTTTTTAAGAAATATTCTATTTTCTTATGAAGCGATGTTTGGTAACAATGGGTATGTAAATAGACACAATTGCCATTTCCATTCACAAGATAACCGACATTGTATTCGGCAAGCACACTTTCAAAGAATTTTTACTGTAAATGTGTGCTGTGGTATCGTTGACAACTGAAAATGAATTGCCTCAACTTTTAAAAGACATTTTCTTTATGTTAGGCAGCGTATGTGGTTTCAAAATGACGGAGCACCTACCCATTTCCATAGAACTGTAAGAATCTACCAAAATGAAATTTTCCATAACAGATTAATTGCAAGGGGTGCATTTCATCCTTGGCCTACAAGTAGCCCGGACTTAATTCCGTTACATTTATTTTGTGGGGCAAAGTAAAATACGACGTCTACGAAACTCAGGAAGATTTACATAAAAGAATTATTTAATCATGTAGGTCGATCAATCCACACACGCTAACACGTGTTAGAAGTTCTCTTCTGCTGCGGATTGACTTATGTGAACAGCAAGGTGGACCGCAGTTTGAACATTTATTACGACATTAATTAGTGTTCTTCTTCTTTTTTTATTCAATTAATTTTTCTTATTGATTCTGTGGTTCCGTCCACATATTTTTTATGTTATGTAGGCTTTCTATGTGTTGGTTTTGTTTAAATTATAAGAAATAAATATTGTAAATGTACCTATTGCAAAGATGCATCCTATTTATTAGTAAATAGTGTAATTGTAGTTTCGTAATACATCCAACGTAACTACTTTGATTATTATTTATTTAAACAATGTAAAGTTTACTAAGATACCCATAAAATACAAACCGCTGTAATGTGTGTAGCCTACCTACTTGTTACAAGATAAAGTAACCACTCTGTATACAGAGTGATTCTGAAAATGTGCGTGGTTAAAGTTTTGCGTACATGTTTAGAACCACCCTGTGTATATTTTGGGATTAATTATGTATAATACAATAATTATACAGTTGCCCGCTGCAGTTCCAATCCTAATCTCCAACTCTCGGTCCGTCATCGCCTGTCTCATCCCCTTGTTTCATGACCTACGAGGTCGCCCTTTCTGGTTCTTTCCCGGTGGTTTCCTTGTAAACAGACATTTCGGCCGTCTGGAATTCCCTATGCGTAGATGTCCGAACCATTTTAAATTTCTCTTCTATATTCTCTAAATAACCGTTTCTCTCGCTGACATCATATTTCGAATTTCTGCATTTTGAACTCCTTGACTTCCTGTTCATCATCAACAGCCTTTCCGTCCCACTGCTGGGCATCGGCCTCTTCTCTGCCACGTGTTTCTCCTCAGCGCTATGATAGAAACACGGTAAACTTACAGTTTAACATCGATCCGAACGGCAGAAATTCCAGAGCAGGGTTTTAGCATTAAGATTCCACGGTTGCAAGCCGAATTGGGAAATTGTGTGTGGTGACTTCCTGTTACTTCTTCGCAAATAGTCCATAGCTACAGTTGTTATTTTTCGTTTTTCTTCTTCCTGTATCACCTAAATCTGGTTCCCATAGTAGAGTACAGTTTCAACCGTAACTTGCCTATTCCTTTTTTATTCATTTTGCTTATATTCTTGTCCCACCTTATTGATTTGAGTGATCCTAGCACTTTGTGGGAATTTTGTATTCCTTGTCTTATTTCCGCTTTTTCTATGCCATCTTTGTCTACCACCGCTCCTAGATATTTAAACATGTCTACGTGCAGTATATGAGATTTGTCATTTTTAAAATTCCAAATTTTGTATCAGAATTGGCAACCTCTGCTTCTAATTGTGTTAAAATATCTTTTGTTTTAAACAACAAAGGTGAATCTCACTTCCATGGTTTATTCCGCTTAAATAATTTCTGAATGAAGATATTGTCGTACACTCTTCTTTTTCTGAAAGCACATTGGTCATCTTCTTTTGTGTCGTCTACTTTTTTCCATAACCTTGTTTGCAATGTTTTTGTTCATACCTTTCCTGGAAATATCGAACTACTCCAAAATACCTCTACGCCACAAGTAATTTTTTTAATATAGTTTTTATTATATGAAATAAACATATAGTTTATCTTTTTATGTTTTTAAGGTTAGGATCAATAACACAGAAAATGCATTTATAGATACTTAACATGTGAAACTACATTTTAACCTTATATTTTTCTGTGTCGGTCCTATGATGTAACCATATCGATACTTTACTTTCGCGCAATTATTTACAAATATAATTTGGAATTTGAATAAATAAATATTTTGCTTTTAATCATTTTCCTGTCTAGGTGGACTTTTTCAAGAACACAAAAATACAGTAAAATTCAGTAAAATTCAAATATCACACAGAAACCTTATTGCATACGTTTTCTTTAGGTAGGTGTACGTCTACTACCTGTGCTACCTAGCTTATTACAGGTTTTTAAGTGTAGTTATTTAAAACTTATATTTATTTTTAGTGAATGTAATCTATAACTGTAGTTATTTGTTTAGTATAAATAGTGGATCTTTCTAGAGACGGTGATGAGCACATTTATTGTATCAGTTTACACGTTTAAAATGGAGGGCGCAAAACGAGAAAAAAGCTACCAGTGGTAGAATGGTGTAAAGTTTATAAAAATATGTTAAGAAGCCTGTTGAGTATATTGCCACATGTACTGTATATTTGTACATTTATTATTATTGTTATTACATATACAGGGTGTTTCTGAATAACATGCTAATATTTAAGGAGGTTATTCTTGGGTCCATTTTGAGAAAAAAACTTCATATGAACATATGTCCTAAAGGTCTTAACTTTTGAACTACAGGGTGTTAAAATTTTAAGAAAAAAATCTTTTTTTTATGATAACTTTGGTATGACCCTAGATATTTTTGTGAAACGTAGTACGCATCTTCTATGCATCAAAAGGCATTTTCTGCTGTACAACATAATTTTTTATTCTTGCCAGTGGCGTTCGTGCGGGATTT
>JABXWE010035126.1:0-17617 GCA_014611495.1 Limonius californicus
CTCTTTCTCCCATTTTCCTATTAATTTCATCTATTTTCTGACACATTTGATTCATTTCAGCTTTATTTTCATCAAATCTTTCACCTATTTTCCTATCATATTCCTCAAATTTCTTATTTAACATCTCATTCATTTCTACTCTATTCTGTTCTAGTCTGTCTTCCATTCCTTGACTCATTTGAATTTTATATTCATCTATTTTCTGCCTCATTTGCCCCATTACTTGACTCATTTGAATTTTATATTCATCTATTTTCCGACTCATTTGCCCCATTACTTGACTCATTTGAATATTATATTCATCTATTTTCTGACTCATTTGAATTTTATTCTCATCTATTTTCTGACACATTTGCATTGTATTTTCATCTAATTTCTGACTCATTTGTCCCATTTTTTGACTCATTTGAACCGTTAATTGTCGAATCATTTCTATCATTAAATCCTTCTTCTTACCTTCACTTAAACTAATTAGAAACAGTTTGTATTCAATTTTTTTATAATACTAGAAACTGGCTGTGATCTTAGACTGACTGACGTTGATCCTATTTAAGAGAGCAACTTACTACCCTTTACTATTTATATTTACACATGAACAAGAAGTACTTAGAAAATCAACCTGATTTAAAGATTAATAATTATATATAGTTAATTAATTAGTAGGGTAAAAGAGCCAACTTCTAAATTATGAGCTGTCGATCAGTTACACCTCAGGTCAATGACCCAATACAATAGCTTGTGTCCAAAATCTATGTTTATCTGAAGATCTGTTTTTTTACTAAGAGTATTTGAAGCAAAAATTTCAGTTATGCGTTTATCTCGAATATCGCAATTCTGAAGCAGAGGATTTTCTTTCAAAGTGGTGCTATCACTATATCTGAAAGTAACAATGCGTATTTGGAAGTTGTTCCAATGGTAACTGACGAACCATATCCTCTTAACATTAATATGTTTTACTTACTCCTTGAGAAACTTGGCTATATGCTTCTATAGATAATTTTATTGTAAGTGAGGAAACAATGTCGATACTTGATATTGAACAAACAATTAATTTTGCTAGTTGAAAGATGCCTCTACAGTTCAGAGAATTCTTCTGGTTTGGTTGATTTTTCTATAAGATTTTGGTTGATTTCTTCCAAAATACTACATTTAGCAATAAACAAATTAAAAGACATTATTTTGTTGGTAGGCAATATTGTTTCATATCCGACAATTTATATTGTAAAATAATTATCTAAGGCCTATGAAACAGATAGTTTGTGCAAGTTAACCTAGGTATTATGTAATTTTGCGAACGTTGTGTTTTTTAATACACAACTAAATATCAAATTTTAACACAACATAGCATTAATTGCTGATCTTGTGACAATAATATAAAAAAATAAATCAAATACAGGGTATCCCGTAACTTATCGATAAACAACTCGCAGCGCTCTTTCCTGATGCTTCCTAAATGCAAATATGTTGAAATTTTAAAGATCCTCAGGTTCAATTCATGCTACCATCACTATTAAATTCCAAAGTCTAGTATTGAATATCACCACAACCAAAAATACAGATACAGATTATTAATGGAAAATCAACATTAGCAATGCTACAAGACGTTTATAAAAAATGGTACTGATAATATTTTGTCTGGAAGTTTCGTTAAATTCACAATCTTACATGAGGCAACATGGATATTCTCAAATTTTAAAAATCAAGTTTATATGTGTTAATTGTAGAGTACACATTTGAGTCGACTTATTTTAATTCCGATTTGTGTACCCATTATGTTACATTGTGTACGAGGGCAGTTCATTAAGTCCATGATAAATGTAATAGATGGCGTCTCAATCGCAACGTTCATACAACATTTGGAAAGTACTATCGACTAAGTTTCAAACAGATGTGTCAGATAGTTCAGTTTTTACAACATTCGAAAGCAGACAACCTCGTGAATTTTCAAAAAATGAAAAAAGTGAATTTCATGTGTTGATAAAACATTATTTTTAGCGATTGAAAAATATTACGCAAACCCAATAATCGCTTAACAAACATTATGGGGACTCTTCACCATCGTTTGGAATGATTCAGAAGTGGTTTGCTGAATTTCGTTGTGGTCGTACAAGTGCCAACTATAATGATGCGGAGCGTTCGTGGCGTCCAATTGAGGTCGCCACACCAGAAATGGTCGATAAAATCCATGGCATGATATTGGATGATCGGAAAGTTAAAGTGCGTGAGATTGCTGAGGTTATTGGCATTTCAATCGGGCAAGTAGATAACATCTTGGTGAAATATTTGGTCAGGAAAAAGCTATCCGCCCGTTGGGTGCCGCGTTTGCTTACAATTGATCATAAACGTAATCGAATGACAACTTCAAAGGAATGTTTGGCGATGTTTAATCGTAATTGTGTCGAGTTTTTGCGTCGATATGTAACTGTGGATGAAATATGGGTCCATCACCATACACCGGAGACTAAGGAGCAGTCGAAACAGTAGATTTGGTATGGTGAACCGGCTCCAAAGAAAGCTAAGGAGGTTTTATCGGCCAACAAAGTCATGGCGACAGTTTCTTGGGATGTACGCGGTGTAATCTACATCGATTACCTTGAAAAGGGGATAACGATAAACGGAAAGTATTATGCAGATTTATTGGACCGATTTCACGACGACTTACGGAAAAAACGACCACATTTGGCGAAGAAAAAAGTTCTTTTCCAACAAGACAATGCTCATGTGCATACGTATGTAGTCGCCATGGCTAAATTCCATGAGCTAGGATACGAATTGCTTTCGCATCCACCACATTCGCCAGATTTGGCCCCCTGTGATTATTTCCTGTTTCGGTATATGAAAAAAATTTGGCTCAAATGATGAGGTGATTGCTGCAACAAACGCATATTTTGAAGAGTTGCCGAAGTACTATTTTTTTAAGGCATTCGGAAATTGGAAAAAAGTTGGACTAAATGTATCGAGCTGAAAGGTGACTATGTTGAAAAATAAAATAAGTTTTGCCTTCTTTCATATATCATGGACCTAATGAACGACCCTCGTATTAAAAGTTTGCAAGTTTCGTTTGATGAATATGTTGATATGATTTGGATCGTTGGCGATTGCCGTGGTAATTTGAACGCGACGGCAATTGTACAGGGGGTGCTATTCGCACAGAAGACTTCCTGTTACTTAGACCATCACACATCCTGATCAAAAGTTACGCGAAACTGGCAATGTTGACCCTAATCCAGGCTTAGAAGGTGGTCAACAAAGAATGCCATATGTTGAAGAATTATTTTAGAGCAAGTACTTGAGGTATTGGCTGAGCTTTGGAGTATTAATGTTTCGGCAGGAATTGTAGATATTTTCCTAATTAATCCTGTTATCATTCCAAATAATCTAAACACCCAAAATTATTTAGATTTTCTAAACGAGGCACTACCAGTGCTTCTGAAAAATGTGCCATTGCTAATAAGATGGTGTACCAGCACATTTTATTATGAATGCCCAGGTATAGTTAAACCAACAGTATCCTGGACGGTGGATAAAGCGGGAGAACCTGTGCATTAGCCTTCAAGATGTCCAGGCTTCACACCCTTAGATGTTTTTTCTGTGGGAGTTTATGAAGCATTCAGTGCATCAAACTCCTGTAAATGATATCCAGGGATTGGAAAACCGTGTCAACCAACAAGCAGCGTTTGTACCTATGCAGATTCCAAATGTGCAGAACGCAATTGCTCGGAGAGCTGCAGATTGTGTGAATGTTGACGGTGGTCACATTGAACAATTTTATTGAAGTTTCTCTTTTTAGTTTTATTTTGTTATTGTTGGTCGTTTTATTCATTCTTATAAATTAATAACCTATTAAAAATGTATAGTGATTTATGACCTTGATTAAAAAAAATGTGCCCGAAAACGCTTCCTAAATCACACTTATTTTTTCTTGGATCGTAGAAGCAAATTAACCTGCGGTTCTTTAAAATTTTAACATATTTGCATTCATGTGGCACCAGGGAAGACCACTACGAGTTGCTTATCGATAAGTTACGGGAGACCCCGTACAGTTATAGGAACTTCTATCCCCGGTCTTTCTGCTAAACATCTTTCTACCTAACATCGAAATATTGAAACCCTGAAATAACTACATCATAGTGTGCAAATTATAAAAACACACAACCAAGCTACAATATCTTAAGAGCGTTGTAACTGTCAATTGTGCCTAAAACCTCAGTTGTTAGGGCACTTTAGTTGCTAAATAAAAAACTTACAATGTATAACGCAAATAGATTTGTGTAAAATTGTTTACAAATTTCTAATTTGAAGATCGTAATTCTAATACTTTATTGTATAGTGTATTACTGTATGCACACACATTATGCTTATTTGGTAAAACCAACGAAGATTAATAATTATGTTCTGCAATAAATTGCTTTTATTATTCAAGTGACAATGGACATGACGGAAACATCAAGTAGGTATACAGTACATATAAAACGCGCTTGATTCCAATTTTTATAATAATACATTTGAAATTTCTCCGCATTCACAGGTTTTGTTCCATATTTTACTGACGCTCTTTCAATAATTCGATTTACCAACATTTTCATCATCATCATCATCATCATCATTTGACATGGAGCCGACTCGAGAGTCAATCCTAAAATAATCTGTTCTGTGCATATGACATTTCGGTATCAATTACTATCGAATTAGCATTAAATAAATCAATTCTCAGTTAAGACTTCCACATTTTTGACTGCCCTAACTAACCCCCACAGGTTTTAATTGCTATAAACATTCAAGTTTAAAAAAATATATACGACTTATGGAAAAATTGTGTAAATGAGCTACTTGTTGCGTATGTAAATATAAAAGCCCATATTTATTCCCTAATATTTTTAGGAAATTATATAATAATATAATAATGTTTAATATAAAACATAAAACGGTTTGTTTAATTTTACCTACTAAACCGTATACCTTTCCACACAATTTTTAAGAAAATACACAACACAAACACACTGTATTAGCTATTTGTATTTTTAAAGCTACCTCAATTTGAGAACATAAAGTTGCCAGTAGAATTGGAAATATGCTACAATACAAGAAATTCACGTTTTTTAAATGTTGAAAAGAAATTCGTTGACGGGCCATCTGGAAATCACTTTAATTATATAAGTATACATGATTTTGGACCCGAGCACCCAAAAGGTGTTTCTAAGGTAATTTTCGACGCTGAATCCGAATGCGCAGCCTGTTTTCTTTGATTGGCTCTAGCTTTCGAAATAATCGAAATAACAGTTTTTTTACGATTTTCTGTCGTTTATGATCATTGTATTGAAAAAAAAGTGACATATTAGAAGTGAATTGCAGTAGAACTGAGTGATTTGTATTGTTGGGGGTCCGTTTCACACACCGTGTTCGCTCATCATGGCCTGGTCCCAAAATCCTTGGTAGCGTCTCTAGATTTTCATCAAATGTTGGTGTAGCCGTTCTCCTTGCTCGTCGCTCATCTCCTTCAAATTATCCGGAATGATATTCAGATGGGAATTCAGGAAATGAATCTTTAAAGACATTCGAGTCCCAATCTTGGGATACTTTTTCAAAAAATAGGCTATTATTTGCTTGAAATCCGGGCATTTTCGTTTGCCGAGAAAGTTGTGAACAACACTTTTAAAAGATGCCCATGCTGCTGCTTCGTCGGTCTTTAAACACTTTGAAAAGTTGTTGTCGTCCATCAGCTTTCTAATATCAGGTCTTCTTTATAAGACCAAGTTTGATAGAGATGGCAGTAAAACGTTTTTTGGGTCAACAAGTGGTGTAGCAGAGACATTTTCTTTTCCATGCTCAAAATTGCAACGACTTGGCGAATGTTTTCTCACATAATGATGCTCAGTTGCACGACTATCCCAGGGATAGAGAAAACAGTAATGTTTGGTGAACCCCGATTGCATCCCACTCAGGAGAGTGGAGACCAATCACCTGTTCAATAATACGTAAATCAATAAATGTTTTGATTTTACAATTGATGTTGTTATAGTTCCGAACCTTTAAATTGCCACAAATTTTCCATTGGTGTTCATTGTATTTGATCTTAGCCAAGATTTGACACATTGTTTCTCGAAAAGTAGAGCCAATCTCGAAAAACTGAAATCGCATTCGAATTCAGCGTATCGAAAAACATTAAAAAACATGCTTGTCTTCTCGGGTCCAAATGTTTACCCGAATTTGTAAACCTGTGTTATTCTACTGTAACCACTATTTTCTAGTCAGTAATGCACTGACTAGAGGAAGCAAAGTTTCAATTCCTTACGACCCTAACAACTTGTTATTGCAAACAGACAAAATAAGGACATTATCAATTTGCTCGTCTACAGCCGCCACTGACTAAAATGCATTATTTCAGTCTCATCCAAATTTAAAACGATGCTATTTAAGGGATCCTACTTTCTAAATCAAAATTGATTTGAATTAATCTACTCACATTTAAAGTAATTATCTTCGCTCGCCCTCTCGTTGCTGCGCGATTTTTTAAGGGAGCGTTAAAAGGAATATAAGCTCGTAATTCGCCAAATCCCTCTTATTACCTTCTTTAAACAAAGGTTCTGTAGCTGCAATTTATAATACTCTTAGAAAGATATCCTGGGAAGATAAATTATTTGTTCCTCATGCCGATAGAAGAAAATTTTTTGGTTTCGACATTTTCTTACAGTTCATCCTGCGGTTTTGTCGGAATCAATTGATTGCTTTAAAGCTTTGGATCACGTTCCATTGCTACGATTTCTCTTTTATAGTAGCGGTTCATAAAACGAGATAATGGTAATTGAAATCAGAGCGCGTTAAATTACCATCATTTTTTATGTTTGTCGATTTATTTCAGTGCGATTTGCTGCAAAAAAGAAAACAAATTTGGACTGTTTTGCTAGAGTAATAAAGTGATTCCCGTTATTGATTGAATAGTAAATTAGATATAAATTAGTATTATTGCATTGTAAATTAAATCAGTAATGAAATTATAATAAATATGTAAGCACCGGCCTCTGAGCTTTGTGTGACACAATTAAGGCAAATTGATAAAAACCACCTAGCAAATACGCAACCCAAAGTAGATGTGGAATTCTACAAATTGAGACGATTTTACACATCCTGTTCTTGATTGGTTATACAAGGTGAATGAAATGCAATCCTTATTTCCGAAATTTTGTTTATTTGAAACTGTGTAAGTTACCATAATTTGGGAAATATTGGGCAATTTAAGTCCAACAATAATCCACCGAGATATCTACCTGTCTTATTAGGGTGTCCGCCCGTTTGCTCGCCGCCGTTTCCTCGCTTGCCGTTTGTTAGCGGGTCTCTATGTTCGAGAACTTATTTTTATATTGTATATAAATTATTTTCAATTAATAACTTATCAAAACATAGATAAAATTGCTTTTTTGAATTATAAACAGCATTTTAAGTAACCAAAAATGTATTTAAACAGTTATCCACTCAGACCACTTCCATAAGCAAAATTATTTTTTAAAATATCAAAATCCACTTTTAAAGAACATAATACTCTCTTTACACCTAATGTAGCTGAAAATAACAATGAAGGTTTTAATTATGAAGCAGAAGATGTGCTAAATTATGTTACAAACGAAAGTGGCTAACAACATATAAACTAGTTTTTCTGCGTTGGTGCAGTTATACTTAGTACTGCCAGCAACCGGCAGTAGAGCAAACGAGCAAATCTTTTGGC
This sequence comes from Limonius californicus, assembly GCA_014611495.1. Classification (NCBI taxonomy): domain Eukaryota; kingdom Metazoa; phylum Arthropoda; class Insecta; order Coleoptera; family Elateridae; genus Limonius; species Limonius californicus. Next base: position 7,721 of record JABXWE010035126.1, read on the forward strand.
GAACATCTTCCCAAGCGAGCAATAGATGGCGAGCAAACGGCCACGCGCAAGTGGTAGCGAGCAAATGACCTAGAACCTTGCCTTAGTCGTTTTAAAATATCAGAGACTAGAAAAAGCAGATTAAACATTTACCGACAGTATTGTACGAGGGGTATTTTTTAAATAAGGTCCGTTTTTCAATAAGAAGGAAAATACTGTAAATATCATTAAAATATATTTTTTTCCATATTCTACATACTGTTATCTACTTTTCTACATAATTTCCATTTTTGTTCAAACATTTGTCCTACCGCTCAACAAGTTTTTGAATTCCGACGCCAAAGAAATCTGCTGCCTGTGAAGAAGCCCAATCCATGACTGCAGTTTTCACTTCTTCGTCGTCGTTGAATCGTTGACCATCAAGGAACTCCTTTAAGTACCGAAACAAGTGAAAATCACTAACTGCAAGGTCTGGACTATGAGGTGGATGATCCAGTTGTTCCTATTCAAAAGACCTGATTAGACGTTGCGTTTGTGCAGAAACATGTGGCCTTGTATTGTCATGGAGCAACATCAGACCGGAAGTCAGTAGGCCACGCCGCTTGTTTTGTATGGCACGCCGGAGTTTTCTCAAGGTCATACAATACGCATCAGAATTGATTGATGTGCCTCTCGGCATAAAATCCACTAACAAAATCCTTTTCCTGTCTCAAAAGGCAGTTGCCATGATCTTTCGTGCTGGAATTGTCTGTTTGGCTTTCACTCTGGTTGGCGACGATGTGTCGGCATTCCATTGATTGTTGCTTGGACTCAGGAGTCATGTAAGACACCCAAGTCTTATCTCCTGTAGCGACGTGGTCTAACGATTTATCTCCTTTCTGATTGTATCGAGTCAAAAACGATAAAGCACAGCACGATAGAACACAGTGTCCGGTAAATCAGTTTCTCCGAAACAATCGTGTACAAAACTGACCTTGAAACCTGTGGAAATTCAATAACTTTGAAATCGTGAATCGTCGGCCCTCTCGAATTTTGTTGACCACATCACGAACCAAATATTCAGAAATCAGAGAAGGTCGGTCAGGGCGTGGCTCATCATGCACATTAATCAGCCTGTCCTTGAACATTCTCACCCACTGTCACTCACATAGCACTATCACCGTAAACTTCACAAATCTGAAGGTGAATTTCCGCTGCTGCCAAGTTTCTCGCACTCTAGAATCGAATTACAGATCGGATCTCACAGCCGGCGGTCGACTCAATTTTCTTAAACATTATAAACTTCTACAGCACAGCACACAGACAGACGATACGGCTGCAATGGCGCCTAAATGCGCCCAAAGCATTCTGGGAGCAGACGCGCAAGCGCACTGTGGCGATCGCGCATTTTTCTCACTCTCGTCCACAAACGAACTTTATTTAAAAAATGCGCCTCGTAATTTTGCGAAACTTTCTTAGGGGATGACGGGCAACAAACTTTTAATAAAGCTTTGAAGCTTAATTTACGGAACTACTATAGAATAAAAATTCTATGAAATGATACCGAAAAAGGCAAAATGTTGTTGTTGTCGTACTGGTGAGACAGTTTTAAAGATTCTAATTATCATACAAGCTGCAATACAATTATAAATTTGTTTAGCTTTGGATTTAAATCGTAAACTCGAAGTATGTTTAAATTACTCCTGAGAAAAATTTAAGTACCTACCTACGTAATAAAAATGATAACAAAGATTTTACGAAGTGGTAGAAAATTATAGAGTTTGTATGTAAATGATAGGTGGTTTTGTATGGTTTCATATGTTTTCCTTTAACATCATTACTTCCAATTAAACTAAAAATCTAGGTCAAACTCGCCTTATGAATTTCTGTTAAATGTATAAATGTAGGTAGGTACTTCATCCAATTTAGCAAATCTTTTAAATTGACTTTTATAATAGTTACTACTAATAAGGTTTCATACACATATTATTCGTATTAAATGCAATAATGTAAACCTCACAAAAGACAGTTTATAATAAATTTCATGACGCAAAGGCATTGTTGTTTTATAAAATGAAAGTTCTCGGTTTAATACTGCGGCTCTTATTTTTTAGTAAATATTCTATAAGGGCTTTAGAACGCTAGAACAGATTCGTAAACCAAACCTAAGTACTCATTTCCCTAGTGTTGATATACTTCAACTCTCGCGCTCAAGAGTAAGTAAACTATTTCAAGTTTATCATTTTCAAAACTTTGTGAAAGACGTTGGAGTAGAATCTCGACAATCAGGAAAATATACAATATAAGCAAACCTTCAGTGCGCATTTTTAAAAGATCTGGGATCCTATCTTGATTCTCAGATAAAGAATTGTTCTCAATTTTTGTACATAGAGTTATCAAAAACGAGAAATTTACTTTAATTTGCTACGTTTGTACATTTTATGCTGATACATATGGTATTCACATCGGTGATAATGTGTTTTTTGCTCAGCTTATATGAAACATGTAAATATCAAATCATTACAATAATGGCGCAATATTTCATGTTGCCCCTAGCGCGAAATGTTCTTGTTACATCAGCATATTTAAATAGGTATATAAATGTTGACGAACCAGACCGTGATGATATCTATATCAATTATAATTAAACTTTTCTAGCAGATAAACATTAGGTAAGGTTTTATTCACCAAATAAATTTGAAAGGAGAACGATAGTATTTAAATTGGACCGTTCGCTTCTGAATGGTAGGAAAACAAATTCGTGGCATTCACGTTAAATCAACCATAGGCTTGGTGTTTTTAGTATTGAAGTATTGAAATTTCGACGAAAAAGAAACGTTGTTTAAATTGTAGTTATGCGTTATGGATGGCTGCATTCTTTTGTAATTGTAAGAGAAGACAAATTTATAAAAAACTTCTTTTAACAACTGTATAAACGTGGGATAACAGTTTAACTTTTTTTCCATTTTCTACGTTTCAGAGCGACTCACATTTCTTTCGAGGGATAACGAATTTTGTATTCTGATGTTTTCAATTCTATAGTACCCATTTTAAAATAATAAAACACAGATGTTCTTAGTTTAGGTAATCTATACTGGATGCCTACTTCTCATGGTGTTTCGACCGATATCGATAGTACTTTAATTTTCTACTGAAGTGTAGTACACAGTACGAAATACGTAAACAAATATAATAAAACAATAATTATAGAGGTCTAGATGGAAGAACATCAATTTATTAATTTCCATTTTTATATGAACCAATAGCTAATTAGTTCGTCGTAGAAATAGCGACAATTTAAAAACAATTATAAGTTTATATGGTCAGATAAACATTCCTACAATAGGAGGTTCGTTCTAGCAGATTCTCTCGCGATAAACATCCCAAATTAACTGTAGAGCTGCTGAATTAATTATTAACAACGAATGCCGTAGGATTTGCCAAACCTGTCGCATCATATGCCGCAACACATACTTCCTAGTGGCAGCAGCTGCTCCGTCAAGTACACTTACATAATGAAGATTACCCCGACCCAAGGGACCATTGCCAAACTAAGTTTCGTAATCACCGCCCTAGCTGTATTATCGTAATACGCGTATTCTGCTCGCGTGCTGATCGTATATTCTTCTGCGCCAAGGGTTGCTATCGCCGGTGCCATTACCACTTAATCCCCGATGATGAAAATATATTAACCTAAACATGAAATAATAAGCCGGCCCACTTCTTTATGGGAATTGGCCTAATTTATATTAGAATTAGTCTTTCTGCATTAGTGGTAGGTCTTTAAGGTGATTGTACTCCATATGTTTCTGTAAAGGTGGAACTATGATATTTGTAAATTCGAGAATGATTTTTGGGGAAAGTTCCGGCAGTTTATTTAGTTTTGAAACGTCTTTTTTTGATTGCTATAGTTTTATTATCCGATATTATACACAAATGTAGGTATATAATATAATTGGGACCGCGGTGGTTTAGTGCGAGCACTCATTGGCCACTCGAAGTCACAGTAAATGCAGTCACTCCGTTGGGGCGATCGAATCCCGACTGGGGCGACCGCATTTGCTTAGTTAAGTTTAGGGTGCATGTTGCATGAATGTTTAGTATGTAAGGGACGCCCGCACCCCCTGAAGTAATGCGAAAGCGGTTCGGGGGGGGACGGTAGTATGAATGAGTGAGAGAAATAAAAAGGTATACAATATAAAAAAATAAAAATAGTCCAAAGGTTTGTCTAAGTTACGAGTGTAACGATTGGGGTTTTCCAGAATTGGCTGATCCTGGAATCCACCGCACTATTTAAGCTATTACACAGACTATCTGATTAAAAAGGCTAGGTTAGTAATTTAATTCTTACTCTGAATTTTAGCCAAACAAACTAAATATTTTAATGTATTAAATAAGCAATAAAGTATAAATAATCAATATATAAATAACTTCCTATCCTACCATATGCCCCAAATTTAAAATTAGGACAACGGTAGGGACCTCGATGGGGCAGTGCGAATACGCGCTGTCAGTCGAGGTCACGGTGAAATGCGGTGAATGAGGCGACTGTGTTTCACTTAGTTAAGTTTAGGGTGCATGTTGCATGAATGGTTATTGTGTAAGGGACGTCCGCACCCCCCTGAAGTAATGCGAAAACAGTTCCGAGGGGGGGGGGCGGTTGTATGAATGAATGGGAAAAAAAGGACAACGGTACAAAGCAGCGCCAGCCAACATTTTTGCATAAATAAAACGTTACATTCTTAGTAACTGTAGACGTATACTAACTGAGAATTATATTTTACGTGGAAACGATTATTAGGTGTAATAATAAATTTTTAAATTAATAATCTAATAGACGCTTATAAAAGAAATTCTTTTGGCATTCGCGTTAATCTTGTACCTTATAACTTAATTAAAAATGTAATTAATATTAATTTTGAAGGAACGCACTAACACCACTTAATATATTCCATTCCATTTATGAAAACTTTCGCTATACGTTGTTCAGCTACATTTCAATTTGGTGTGTATGGAAAGATACGTATTTAGGGGCATTGTTTGTATTCTGCTTTAACCACAGTATTATACAGAGTGTTTGAAAGAAGCGTTTAATACAGTAAGATCAAAAACAAATCTAGGTGAAACACAGGCTTCCGCGATATAAGCGATTATATGGTTTAGTTTCAGTTTTAATAATATTTAGGTAGTGCCAAATAGCCCATAAAACAAAAATAAATTAAAAAAATACAACATTTAAAATATATGATACATGATAGAGATTATATGGATATTAGGGTGTGTGGACCTGAAACTCCACTTCCAGCCATCTCTATTTGTGGCTGTTCTATGTCAGTTTTTCACGCGGAATATTTTTATGGCATGATTTGATATTTATGCCATCGTAGTTGCGGTCTTTCTCTCGTGCATTATCGCAATCGTATCCTAAACAGGTTTCTTGATATTCGCCGCTTCTCCATGCATTTATTTTATTTAAATATTTAAAACATTACTCTACTAGTTAGAGTGACACCTTTACACGTACCATTACATTAAAAAATGTTTCCACTGTATGGATATATTACTGGAACGCAATCTATGTCCACCTATATTACCAAAACAACGCTCGAGACAGAAACATCATTTAGTCAACTTTTAAAAAATTAAACATCCCTTCTTCGGCTTCTTACGTTAGGTCTTTGACTTGTGTTTTACTAGTTTCTATTTTCTTGGGATACTGATGACCCTATGTCCCGCGTTCTCTTTGGAGGTCTTCCTGGTGGTCTGCAACCTTCTGGTTTTCCTTCGCGTACTGCCCTGGGCGTCCATTTGTTATACATTCTTGATATATATTGGTTCCACTGCCTTCTTTCTCTCCCCCATCCTGTATGCTACATTGTTCTCTAATGGTTTGATTCCTGATACGATCACGCTTTGTCTTTCCAACTATGGATCTCAATACTTTAATTTCAGCTGTAATTAATGCTTATTTCGTTTTAGAATGATCTGCTCTGGTTTCTAGAGCATAAGTCAATATTGGACGTACGCAGGTCTTGTATATTCTTGTTTTATATTCAGTTCTTAGGGGTTTTTTCCTCCACATCATAACTCTTAACGCTCCTGAGACAATCCATGCTTTTTTTACTTGATTGGATGTTTCTTTTTGTAGACCACGATTGCTTGTTATGTCTACTCCTAGGTATTTAAATGTAATTGTCTGTTCTATGTTTTTCCTGTTAATTTGAAGTTTACACCTCACCGGTTCTTCTGAAACTATTAAGCACTTTATTTTCTTAATTGATGTAGTCATTGTATTGTATTTTTCGGTCGTAGTGTTGAATTTCTGCTGAATTTTTTGTAGATCATCTTCATTGTTGGCTATGAGGACCGCGTCGTCTGCGTAACATACTATGTTTAAATTGTAGTTACCTACTTTGTATCCTTCCATTGGTCTTACTTTTTCTACGATTTTGTTCATTATTAGGTTCACTAGCAGCGGACTTAAGCTATCTCTTTGTCTAATTCGTGTGTTCGCTGGGATGTTTTCTGTTAGTTTTGCTTCCTATTTTTATTCTGGTGGAGCACTTCGAGTTTAGTGCTTCAATAATTCTTATAATTTTGAGAGGGACGTTCTTCTTGTTTCAGTATATCCGTCACATCTGGCAGTTTTATTCTGTCACAGGCTTTGGATAAATAGGTGCAGCACACTGGATTATCGCATTCAATGGCTTTTTCGGAAATTTTACGGATGATATATACACAGCATCTGTCGTGGGCCGATTCTTTCTGAACCCATGTTGTTTTTCGTTGATATGTACCAGGTCGCATATAGTTTCAGCAATTATTTCAGTATATAATTTCAATATTGCCTCTAACAAGGATACTCCTCTGTAGTTTGCTGGGTTTCTTTTGTCGCCTTTTTATCATCATCATCATCATCATCATCATCATCATTATCATCATCATCATCTGACATGGAGCCGATTCGAGGGTCAGGCAATTTATTCCATGATGACGCAAAATAAACTCAAGTTGCTAATTTTAATAATGATTACAATATACTTACTTATTTCCTCTCGGATATAACGGTCCATGAAGGATCTTGTTGCGCGGAACGGGGAGAGGCCCAATAATATTAAGCAAGGACTAAATATAGGGCCGAGAAGAGTTCCAGGCAAGTTTGACATTTCCGCCATGAAAATTCCAATCTATTTAAACTGTAACCGAGATAGGTAGTTTATCGCAGGCATTCGTTGTTCTATGTAAACGGCTAAACTTAGTGCCCAAATTGTAGGTGCAAAATATTGCATATTCCGATATATAATTTTCTGCTTAGTAATCGGCATTGCAATTGAATTACTTCTCGATGTTGTGGTTGAATGGTCGAAAAATCTAGGGCAAACCAGTTTCCAAGTAGGGCAGGATCACGAAGAGGCAAACCAAAATATAACTAAGTATTTTCCCACATCCGACTTATTATTCTTGTATTTTGTTGAGAGACCCGATTGATGGATACCTTGTTTAGTATGACTTGAATTATGAAAGGTTCTACGCTTAACCTTCCAGGCGGAGTGTTCTCGTCTATCATTGAAAGGTATTAAGGTTTATTGGGACTCTTCTCCACATTCCCGGTCTTGACCACCCATATGGATTTCGAGACTGATGGGTTTTTACAAAGCGCAGTAGTCAATAGCAATGTAGCTATAGTATGTAAAAGACTTGGTAGCCAAGACACAAACTTATTCACTTCACTGCCGAGCACTGATAACTAAATACGAGAATAATAAACGTAGAAAATTACAACACAAATGTAAGTTAATAAGCTATCTAGTATTAAAAATGCTAATAACATATTTTATAGTAAACCTAGAATGTATATTAATCAGTAAACTTACAATATAGACTCTGCTGAAGTAGGTATACATACAAAATGCAAATTGATTTGAACGTAAAGTACATAATGTAACCAAAACTGCATCTCATTGCAGTTTGAATATACATATGTAAATTATTCCAGTTTGACTATTTTTTGCGAGCGTAATTTAATCTATATGATACGTGACAGATCCTGAAATATGATGGAACGAGACATCAAAATAAAAGTCAGGAATCTCAGTTGAATTTCAAAAACGAAAGGATGTAAAAAGCTTTGGAGTGACCCTCTTGAACTTCCTGGCGTAAACACATTTGGTTTAAGTTTTTGAAATTCTGCTTGCATTTTTAATGCATTAGGTCATACCGAATAATTCCGAAAACGGAATTGTTGAAGATAACTACAATAGCACCATGTGAAGAGTCTTATCATTTTTACCTTCCCGCTATTTTTATTTGAACTGATGAAATTTATAAATCATCTAGCTTTCAAATGAGTCACGCGATTCATATAGCCATGTAAATTCTCACGTCCATGGGCGCCGAGGAATCATGAGAAAGCCAACCAGAATTGTGGTTTACCCAAACAAGTACCTGTTGCGGAGGAGCCTAAGCATCCATAGTCCGTAGTCAGTTTTCTATATTATATATTACAAATGCTTAAATAGGATAGCGATATAGCAATTTCCTGACGCAATATTTGCAATTTCCAGTAACTTGTTCAGGTTTAGTTTGTGTAACCAAGCACAACCAGAGACGATAGCAGTTTTGGTATACTTGACAATCTAGATCAAGGTCAATAAATGCCTTTTCCTAATGTAATATTAGCCACAGGTATAACAAAATGGCGGCAATTACTCAATGATCTTATCGGATCCTTTTATAATTCATAAGTAACGGAATACAAATAATAAATATATTTGCTGAATTATACAACTGTAAATGGGAAATGTATTAGAAAAGAAAGCTGGGGAAGTATTATAATCCACTTTGGGCATGCTATTATCGCACACTTACTGGTTTTAAGCAAATGCGATTTTTTTTGGTAGATTTAAATGTAACTAAAATACATATCCATTTTGCGCCATTCAAAATTAACCAGTGTTATATGTTTTGTCGTTACAACCAGAAAAAAAAAACGAAAAATCAGATATTATAGTAATATATTACTGTGTTATAGCCAATTATAATAATGCTATGATACGTTGAGGTTTCAAATAAATTAAATACAGCATATAAAATGGTGATACAGAAAATGAAATGGTGGCTGGTTAAACTAACTATGTTGGGCGCCATATACTAATTAAACTCTTAAACAAGATATCCTTTCCTATATGGATAATAAACATACACAGGAATTAATAAATTGTTTAATCAACGGAAGTCAAATATTTTCACAAACCTTTTAAGTTGATCCCAGGGAAGCTGCTACAATTTGTCGTTCTATATAACTAATCTGGCTGGCAACAAACATGTACAACAAAAGACAACATAGGGAAATTCAAATTACCATTTCAATTCTCAAAGTCAAATCACAATTATCTGTGCCTTTCCTTAACAAAAACATATAAATTAAATTCTTTATACAAAATTAAATACAATTAAACAACTACAAAGTTTTATTTACTTGTTCTTTTAATTTTTTTTATTATAACTTTAACCTCGTACCTGATTTCAAATAATTCAAATGTGGCGGGCTTCCCATAGTAGCTTTTTTTGTCAGGTGCTGGGATTACGTTAAGATATATACGCGTTATCAGTTGAACGGCAATTGCGTTGTCCGTGGCTTTTCTCTTTTTAAATAAGTGTGGATAACTGCAGTTGGCGATGTCCAAACACAGTAAACAGGGATTAGATGTAAGCATGTAAGTGCTTTCCCAATTATAAATCCCAAGTAATTGTCTTTTGGATAGGTAAAAGCGAAATCCACACACCTAACCTCACAATTTTGTTTTTAATTACTTTGTTTCTAAATCCATTGCTATTTTATTATTTATTATAACACTTTTAATTTCAGCGAACCTGTTTTATATTATTGCACTTTCTATTTCGACGCACTTTCTTGTTTTATTCTTACTGGATGCAATT
>JABXWE010035129.1:0-14277 GCA_014611495.1 Limonius californicus
TCTATCGTCTAGTATTTCCCATATTAAATCTCTGGAGACGTTGTCGAAGACTGATTTCAGATCCAGGAAAGTTAAGTATAAATTTTGTCCTTTTTCCATTATTTTTTTTATTACTTCTCTTACGATGCATATATGGTCATTCGTTTGCCTACCCTTTCTAAACGCGGTTTGTTCTTCTTCCATTTTATTTTCTATTTATCTTCTCAGTCTTCTCTCCATTATTCTGGTATATATTTTAAATGGGATTGATGATAGTCAAATCGCTCTGTAATTTTCAATTTCTGTTGTTGCGCCCTTCTTATGTAGAGGTATAATCATGTTTATTTCCCAATCTTTCGGTTTTCCTTCCATGCTGTTTTACATAATATCGATATCCATTCTTTCACTTTTGTACCTCCCCATTTAACCATTTCCAGTGCTATTCCTTCCTCTCCACTGGCTTTTCCCTTTTTTTGCTTCCAAATCGCATATTCTACTTCTTCCTGCGTTATTTCGTCCTGTATATTTTCATTTTCAATTGTTTCATTTACTCGTTCTGTCTGTAGTGCTGTATTCTTTTCTGTCGTTCCATAGTAATCTTTAAATTTCTCTTTGTAGTGCTCCTTCCAAGCTGCTAGTACGTCTCCACTCTCTGTCTTGAGTTTTCTTCCCTTTAATGTTTTAATTGCACTCCAAAATTGTCTATTGTTGTGTTTGAATTTGTCTTCCAGCTCATCACCAAAGTTATCCCAGCTCCGTGTTTTTGCAATTTTTATTCACTTACACGTTGTTATCACTAACATATGCACCCCCAATATATAACACAAGGCTGGATTTCTTTTTAAAATGTCATCTTAAGTACTTGTAAATACAGCTACAGTTAAAAATTCCGTCACGCATAAATACTAATCGTTAAAACATAAACTCGTTAATAAATTTCCTGTAGTACTTCATTTTCATCAACCAACGGCAGGCCTGGAACACCTTGTACACGTGATAACTTTGCAAAACCTTCCTAGTTGTGGAATCAGACCGGCACACAAGTGTTCTCCTACTTGAGTTTCTCGATGGCTTCCGAATTTTGGAAGCTTATTCTGTGTTTCCAGTTTCAGTTGTTATATTGGCCGTAAGAATTAGATTCATACACAATACACAATAAAAATATTTTCAGTTCTTTTACGTCTATTTTCCTTATCGTCATTATATTTAAACACTGTATGCCCATAGAACAGAAACTAACTAATCAACACCAAACCGTTAATCTAGAAGCGGGTAGTAATAGTATCAGTTAATCTTATTACATTTACCAAGCTGCTCTTAATAAGATACGAACATTATAAATCGACTATTATTTAACAATATTTCAGCATTTTAATGATTTCGCAATAGTTTCAATGTAAAAACACTGGGATATTGCATCAACTATTTCACCGACGGTGCTCGAAGCGAATGGTAATTGCCCGTCATCAAATAACACCTTCTATCGAATTCCCATTAAACCTTCCGCAAAATAATTGGCAAAAGCAATACTCTTCTGACAGCCAAAGCTTTAGTTGCTTTCAATACAAAATTGGAATCTATTTGTCTCGAATCATGCAAAATCGCAGATGTCCTTATAAATAATAGGTAATTCGTTCAATGAAATGTTCATTTCGGTTTGAATTTAAAAGTTGATAACGATTCCAAGCTATTTACTCCTAGACTGTAGCACAGTATAAACACTAAAGAAACAGTAGCGTCACTTACGGCGGATCCTTTGATGTTCCTGGTGACAAATCCCCTCCCCAATATTTCCGACTGCCATATTGAATTGTAGTAGAATTTGAATATTTGAATAATCACTAGTAAAGTACAATATTATTTTTTGTTTACAAATATTTTTTAAGACTGAAATATCTAGAGATTAAGTTCTGTAAATAGTAACACAGCCATTTTCACAATATACTTTATTTAAAAGCAAAACTACAAATGTGATACTGTAATAAGTTTTCTGTTTTTTACAGAAGTAGACTTTAAATCCCTATCAATAAATTTCCTACTTTTCCAAAGTGAATAAAAATAAATCTACTTAAAATATTAAAATTTTCAATAACTGTAAGAACCTAAACACAAATACCTGTAAACATCAAAAGAATTGCAAACTACCGCTTTCGCATTACTTCGGGGGGTGCGGGCGTCTCTTATATACTAGCCATTCATGCAACATGCGCCCTAAACTTATCAAAGTGAAATACGGTGTCGCATCAACCGAGGTTAGACCCCGCGGCCGACTGGGTCGCATTTGACTGTGACTTCGACTGACAGCGCTTGTTCGCACTGCCCCATAGAAGTGCTTTAGCTTTTCAAATCTGCGTTTATATTCCATACACGCACAACAATATCATTTTCAAGTTCGAGGCGATTTCTTACTTTTGTTTTGATAGCAGTCATGAACGAGAAACAATTCGCATAAATATGACGTAGCAAATGGCATCAAACACTTTGTAGCTTTATTCTCAAGCTCCGGGTATACTTGCCTTCTTTTCGTTCCAAATTGATCTATGCTCTGGGAAAAGAAGTATTGTTTCAACATTCCGTCACATGATAGTTCAGTAAGTTTTTTCTCTCCTCTTTGTCGAAATTTCAGCTTGTTCAATGGAATTGTCTAAAATCGGATTCATTATTCATCTGTGATTAACATAACTGTTTTGAATTTCTTTTGGGAAAATGGTAGATGATGAGCTATTGTTTCAAATTCGGCTAACTAACTTGTACATTTGCAAAACACGTGCTCAGAATTTATCATATTATCATCATTAACTAAGTCTTCCATAAGTTCTTAAACGCAGTGGAATGAATCAAACTTTTTTTCCTATTGAAGTCTACCAGAAATCAAGTATCTTTATAATTGCGTTAATTTTCTCCGTTGCTATTATTATAGTAATATCGTGATCTTGCAAACTACTATTCACTGTGTTCCGTTTTTAACTGGAAAACCCTTTCAAGACGTTACCCTCCAAAACCATCTTATTGTCGTATGATAAAGAAGATTTTGAGTATAAAGAACCTATGTCCCATGACCAGAAAATACGGGTCTGTAATGCTTTCCTTTCGAAGGAATTTACCACTTTAATGACAATTCTCAAAACACAATGTATTTCAGAAGGTAAAAGATTTTTATGCAAGAACTTTTCCATGGCTTTGACGCAATTGGCGCATATAGCAACGCATTTTGGACAGTTAATCTCGTACTTATTAGTACCTTGCATGAAATTGTCGCAACGTATTCTGGTGGTATTGATTAACTAAGAAAAAATAAAATTACTTGTTTAATGCCATGTTCAGTATTCTATCTCATAAATGCTGTAAATTGGGCACAGACATATCCGTGGATTTGTCCATCTGTAATGAAAAGTACTTAAATGTCGAAATTGCTTCAATGGTTTCATACTTTCTTTTGACAACACTTCTCGACAAAGCACGCACTGGAGTTTCTGGGATATAACGGTAAAACTATGTTTGAGATATGCACGGCTGTACAATTTATTTTTCTTTGTATTCTTGTCACTGCGAGGCACCAAATGTTCTAATGACTTTTAAATTTTAAATTCATCAAACGAGTGTAGCTTATACTTCGCGTTAAATATTTTTTATCAATTCATTGCACTCAATACACACTCAGCAGTGCATCACACAATTTTGATATAATGACTAATTTCATCGCGGTCCGTTGCTTATATAAAACAAAATAGATTTCCCAGATTATTCCAGTGCCATCAAGCACCCTCCAGAATATGGTCGCAATTTCCGAAAATACCGAACACAAATAAATAAATTACGTTACTAGGTTATAGATAGCGCCAGTTAGCTGTTTAGCCGCTGATTCTGAATTTAGTTCAGAACTACAAGAAGGGGTCTCGCTTAAAAAAGTTTGGCAGTCGCTGGCTTAGAGAATAATGAATATTATATTAAACATTTGATTTAATATTTTTAGAGTTGAATAAAGTAACTGGTTCAGAACTTTTGAGGTTTATTTCTTATTTTTTTCGGAACGAATCAGCTAAAAAAATGTTCGCTAGTATTGAATATCATTTCAATGAGGTATTATCACTTCAACATTTTTTGTTGGCGTACCTAGGACCTACGGAATTAGATGGGGAAAGTTACCTTACAAGTCGTGAGGAATCCCCCTTCATGTTGTAGAAATGGTGTCTAGAAATTTTCCACACCTACTTTACTTCCAACGAGATAACACATTGTACATTTTCAAAATAGTATTCATAGAGAATAATATGTAAAAACCATCTAGGCTTTCCATATTCATAATATATAATGAAATAAGGTATCATATGCTAGCATTATTTATGTTTTAATTTGTTGTAGTTTCCTGTGCCCATCAGATTCCTGCTTACACAAATGTTCACTCTATAGATTCTGTACTATTCGTTTCCAAATTTAATGCAGATAGATAATGTTAGTTAACAAGATTTGTAAATTTGGTAAGTGGGGTTGCTAAAGTTAGGAAAGTTCGGAACATTTACAACTAATATGTAACGACTTATACAACTAAGTAATGAAACAAATTTCGTATAAAAATTTTTTGGCCTAAATACATAGACATCGTTTGCGCCCATGTAGTTATATACAGGGTTACTCGCAGATAGGGAATAATTGCTATAATTGAGTAAACAACATCTTATTCCAGAAATCCCCCAGGAGCTGCGGGCGATATTAATATTTCCCCGCATTATAATACAGGTAAACGCTTTTTTAATTATGTGGTGAACAAATAATGGAAAGTTTGAAAATAATTCCATATCCAGCTGCTAAGCCCGGGAAACTTTACAACAAACATGATATCCTTGTCCTCTTACATTCACGTAACTACAAATAACTAAACTAATCAAATATTTAATAATACAATATTCAAACAAATCGTAATATCAATCTAAAAGAATAGACGATGTTATATCATTATTATTACAAATAATGTGTAAAATCGGTTAGAAATATGGACATACCCTTAACTATTGCATATTATAACCGAGATGTCTAAAATACGTAGAAAGCCATTTATACCACGATTGTCCAAAATAGGAACCAAAAGGTAACCCACAATATGTTAACCATGAGACATCTAATACACTATAAGAGTTAGACTAAGTCCGTAACTAAATCTTAACATCAGTCTGTATCGTACACATTCCAGTAGAATAATAGTAAACACCTTGATCAGAAACTCTACAACAGAAACACAAAACCATAAGATCAACAATAACTCTACGGAAAGAAATAAAAGTACTCTAACCACCATAACCACTATAGATGAAACTATCACAGACTACTCATACCCCACAAGATTATGCAGTGGCTTAAACAGTGATTCCAATAATCCATGCCTTGAGAAAACTTACAATATAAACTGTAAGCGAAATACAATTAAATTTTGCGGTCTCTTTCTACATACATTTCTGCATACAAGAAAGGAATGGTAAAGTGCGACGGAAGATCTCTTACTCTTGCTTATCGTTCTAGCCATTGCAAAAAAAAACATTTTTTACCATTATTTGTATACTAGCGTACAATAAGATAAGATAGATAAAAGTATGGAACTCCGTCATGATGAAGCTATAAATTAGTTAGATCTAGATATTCTTGTCCTGAAATTATCTTATGGATAATGATATTCACTTTTCAAGAATCGACCAGTAGAACGCCGAAGCACATATTTGTTAACACCGTCTGCGTTACTTGTCTGCAAATAATGTAAAACAAATATGATGCTTGTTTTTGGTGAATGCCGCGGAAATACTGCAGACTGTAATTTATATGCCAGGCGCTATCCGACTAGAAGTCCACCGTCCAACAACTAGTTAGACGGGTTAAAACTTCTTTAAGCGAAGGAGGTAAATTGCTAATTCTAGAAGATATAAACCCGGAAGAATTACGAACATAGAAATTGAATTAGCAGTGTTAGCAGAGATAGTGAATGAGATTACCCATGTAAGTCAAAGGAATCTACACATGAATGTGGACATTCGTAGAACACCAGTTAGAAGTATTTTTAAATCAATTGTATGCTCCATCCCGATTACGTTAGTTTAGTACATGAACTGCATGAAAATAACCCTCGGAGAAGATTGCAATTTTGTAATTTGTTACGATATCAATTATGTTTGAATACGTCACTATTCAATTTTCTGTATTTGTATTTCCTGCAGAAACAATCGTCCTTAGAGATTGTATAGCTTTTATACTCCATCAGCTTTCGTTCTGTGTCAAAGGCTGCATGCAACCCTCTTTCGCCAAACAATTAAGTATGGACAAACTTTGAACAAAACCTGTCAGTATATTGTGTCTGTGATTTCGTAGTTCAACAAATAAAAATACACGAATCTAAACTTTATTGGCAACTCCAATAGTTGCATGTTGAAACATATTATAAGTACTCAATAATGCTTGATACTGGAATATATAAATTCTTTTAAATTACACTGACAGCTTCCCGGAGAAATCTCCAAAAAATATTTTAAACCTCTCGAATACGTATTATGTGGGATAAGTGATCGGATCATGTGACCCGATCGTTATGCATACGTGCTACACAGACTGTTCAAATATGAATGATTTTCTACTTATCCTCAATTTTGTAGGATTTGTACGGCTCCATTACAGCAAATTTTGGGCCTAGAAAGCCCTTTAGTTATTGATATCCCCAAATTATAAGTATTTGTCAAGCGTCGCTGTGGGAAAGCCCTTCTTAAGGTAACGATAGGTAATCTATCATCTTTTAGGACAGCTTAATGAAAGAAGTATGTTTGCACATTTCGATAGAATATCAATTTACTCGCCAGAAGGTCGGCTAACAAAACGAAACTTTTACTTCACGGGGGGTGTCCGTTCTTTACAAAGGAAACGTAAAAAATCCATTGTTAACTAGTAGTAATTCTTAAACAAGGAGGTCTTTTGATGGAAAGATGGTTGCGTGGGGGTATTAAAAATACCAAGGACTTCTAGATTAGCAGCACTTTAAAAATTAAAATTGCATATCTATACTTACACAAGTTAAACTGTATAAATTAATTGTATCTCTTCGTCGTACCTCAGCTATTCATTATGCCAAACATAGCGTTCTAAGAGGAAAATTTCTATGTATTTCTTATACATAAATATATGGGTCTAAAAGAAATTAAAACGCTTACAGGAAAATTTAATTTGTTATTACTAGGTAATTAGAGGACGAGGAAGGCTTAGTGGCAAGAGAGCCAAGCTTTGGATGTAACAGTTCAAATGCTTCCCGGTTCGAATCACTCCAAGTTCGGATTTTTCTAATTCCCTGGGTGATCGGTACTGGGTCTCGGTCTCCATTTGCCGTAGGAGATCTAATTAATGGCACTCCTGGTGTTACGGTCGCACTAGAAGAGTAACAAGACTCCAGGCAGTTAAGTGCGGTTACGCACCAACACGGCAACCCGCAGAATTGGGCCCTGTTGTGCATAGCACAAACTAGCTTAGCTTTGCCTCGCACTAAAGAGACGGGCCTATACGGCCTAAGAAGGCTTCATAATAACGTCTAGGTAATCCGGAACCGGCGCTATTCACAGAACAATCTCGATGGAACACATATAGTTCTCCAAATTTAAAATATTTACATGAATATTTACTATAATAGGAATGACTAATTAACAGAAACTTTAATTACAGAAATTAATTTCAACTGAAAAACAACAAAAAAGTATTGATTTCTGTTGAACTATATATAATTTTGATTTTAAGCGAACTATAGTAATTATAATTAAACACTACTTAGTTTCTATTTTCACATTTTCACATAACATAAAAATATGTTGACATAACAATAAAATCAACAAGAAAAATAAATTAAATAATAACAGAAAGAAAAATACTAATTAATGGCGCATTGAATGTACAAACTTCCGTCCAGCTTGCTGTTCACATAAGTCAATCCTTCACAAAAGATAATTTCTAACATGAATTAAAATATATGGGGTGATTATCCTACATGATTCAACAAATAGTATCACTTAAATCTTAATGTTTTTACGGGAGTTTCCTAGACGTCGTTTTTACTTTACCCCGCAAAAAGTGAAGAGCAAGAATAAATTGCACTTCTGGCAATTAATCGGTTGCGAAAAGTTTCATTTTGGTAACTCCTTACACGTCTGTGGAAGTGGGCAGGTAAGTTTTAAACCACATACACTGTCTAACCTAAAGGAAAATGTCTTTTAAAAGTCGAAACAAATCATTTTCTAAAAATTGTAAATACAATTCTCCATTTTAGACTACCCCCAAAGAAGTGTGGACCAACGATAAAGTTGTCAACGATACCACACCACACACTTCAGTAAAAAATTATTGGAACTGTGTGGGTGTGGGTTATCTTGTAAATAGAAATGGCAATTATGTCTATTTACACACCTATTGTTACTAAATGTCGCTTTGACAGAAAATAAAATATTTTCTAGAAACGGTAGATTAGCAATAACTTGGTTTCTTAAAAGTTGGTAGAACTTCACTGGACGTGGGAAATGATCTTCAGTAAGGTGAATAATATGACGTGGTTGGAATGAAACCAGTTTGCTTTTAAAATGTTAAATACTGAACTTTGGCTAAAGTCTACAGTTCCTGCAACTGCTCGTTGGCTTATTTGGGGATTACCTGTTACTTATTCCATGACTGCTGCTTCAGCTTCTACAGTTTGCACATGTAGTTGTCTCACATTTGGTTTGGAAAACTGTCCATATTGCCGCAAATTTATTTCGAAACGCCTAAAATCATTAGGTGATGGAAAGGATCTATCTAGGTGTCTTCGTGCATATGTCGAATTGTTAAGTCCGCCGCCCCTCTGCAGTCTCCCAAAATCCACATCATATCCGTCTTCTCGCTATTAGAATACATGAAGCTGATTACTATTACCACAATAAATATATATAAATCAACAACTTTGTATAGAACTTTGTAAGGTTTTGACGAAATAGTAGTTGCCATTTGTCTGTTGAAAGGACTTTTAATGTGAAAATAATATTTTTCATATTAGAAAAGGAAACTTAACTATGCATTTCATGCACGTATGAGAGGTGTAACTTACCTACCTGTTACCAGATAAAATGAACAGATTGTATCAATTGACATCATATTAGTCTAATTAGGAAATATTAAACAATAATATTGAAAAAAAGATTACTTCGGGATTACGGCAGCGTTACAGAAAATATTGATAAAAATATTTCGAACAAATTAAATGAATTGTTAGAGAAAATCAAAGGATATTAGTAACTATTGACAGAAATTAACAAAATTCTGAGTTTAAATTAAAATTTTTAAAGGTATTGGTGCACACATGTAAAATTTTCTTTCTAACAATACAGAAATGTATTTAATGTTAAACCGCTTTGACTTTAAATTTATTTAGATAAATTATACTAGCATTTCCATATTTTAATTATAATGGCAAATGTCTATTTAATAGCGCACATATTCCCTAATCATTGCATACTTTACACTTTTTAAGCTCAAATAATATGCACATATATTGATATTTTTGCGTATAAACTATTTTCTCCTAGCAACAAAGACAGCTTGCTGAACGAAATCGCTTGGTTTCTTGATAATATTTATTCGTATTTTTTTTAAATAAGTCTATGTCTATGTTACGATTTTGGTAACCACCAAGATCTCCGGCCTCGGATTAGTGGTTAGCGCACTTGCCATTAGATCCAAGAGATTCGGGGTCGAACCTGGCCGAGGTCGATGAGCTTTTTCTGGCGAGGAAAGATCTGCAAGAGCGCCTTCTGTCGGATAAGAGGTAAATTTGTAGGTCCCGTGCCACTGCGACGTGTGACACGTTAAAAAGCACTACTGGGGTTGCAACACCCCAGATAGGCAACATTTACAGTTTGGGTATACAATGGGCAAAATATGGCCCGAATACAAATAGATGCTTGGAAAACAGCTTCCTAGATCTATCCCAATCAGAAACCAATCAAGCAACAGGTTACCAAATAAAACACCGCCGCAGACAAATCCTGCATGGTATATTCCATTACTTTATATGGTACATAGAATTAAAAATAATACCAGCTACAAAAGATCGCTACTAAATCTTGCCCATAGTAACTGCCGAGGGGTCGTATATATGTTTAACTTTGAGTTCCGAATAATCTCATTTTATTTACAAAATACAATAAACAATTACAAGTATCGGTAAATTATTGGAATCCGCTAGAAATAGTATGACATAAGAAACTGCAGAACTGTAGATTTACCATTGATTTGAAACACCCGAGTTACGTAGATATAGTATTTCTACCCATTCATAAGGTGCCATCAGAGAACGTTGGCGGTCATTCTGGTCTATCTAATTTTCTGTGCTTGTAACAAACCGATTGGTCACATTGTTACCATTGTCTAAGGTTTGTTAACCACTTTATACGTCCCTTTCCAGGTCGTCTTCTTTCCTTTACACTTCCTTATAAAAAACCTCTAAAAGATAAGACTATATCGTGTTTAATTTTTACTGTTTCCAGAAAAAAATGTTATTAAATACCTCTTCTACGTTACGGTTTCTTAGAAAATTTCAGCAAAGGGTACAGCATGCTACAATACAAATAAATCGATTTTCTTCCGTGGTTGTTCCTATAAATCTATATTTTACTTTTTCCGCAGCTTATTCCTTATATTTTAAAGAAACAACCAAGTCAAGCGTGGGGAGAAGCCCACAGGGTCAGCTAGTCTAAATTTAAAACTCGGGCTTCATTGTTGCAAAATTTAGAAAACAGTTTCCTGATACTCCATCAGCAAAATCTGATAGAGGATTTGTGTATCGGAAGTCTGCACAATCTTGGCGATGCTTCCAGTTAATGGAAATTGGCTAATTCGGTTTTATGTTTAATCAATAAGCAGCGTAAATGCTAAACAGCCATGGGAATGGAGCTGATGATGCCATGCAGTGAGTAACTAAAATTGGAACGTCTACCGTCGGAAATTTATTATAACTGAGATAATTTGATTTACTTGTGCTTTCGCTTGTTTAATTCAAAAATCAAAATACGGCGTAATAAATCGACGAGCCACGAAAAGCAAATTTCCTGACCTCGCTCACGCTTAAGAATTCAGGTATTGGCATTTTTATGCGCTTTTCAGTCCTAACGCAATTAAAGTTGCGGACTTTTTGAATTTTTATTGTACTTCCTCACACAAGGGCCATTTCCTCGAGAAAATTCCCCCAAGGGTTTCCACAACCTCTCCCGTGTACAATACGAATTTTAACAACTACTGCATTAGTCTTGATTAAATAGAAGCTTCCTTACGCACCCCTCCCTAGCAATTGAAACTATTAAAATGCACGATATTTAAGGAAGTTTCCTCTCGTCTTATTCCTTTAATAATGATGATTACTTTGAAAAAAACCCTTTGGAAACGTCGAAATGTTTGAACTCATGCCCACTGTTTCTCCAAACAACGCGTCGAAGACATTAAGATTTATTTTAGGGGATGGTTCCCCATTTCCAATCAATCGGAATTTGTTCTGTTGTTTTTTGGGCCTTTCAGCGAGTCGTTAAGCACAGAAAAGTTTCACGATACTTTTAAAGTTAAGCAAGTTGTTTTCCTTTTTGTGCTGGCATTCAGAACAGAGCAGCAGGTAGCTTTTAGATTTGTAATCGCATTTGCACGTACGCGTAATTTTCTGTATTTCCATGACGAGGACACAACGAGGTAGCACTTGGTTAATTCGCTGTAGATTTTCTGATTATTATGTAGAAAAATCTAAGTTATGCAAAGCGGAATGATACATTATCATGTTTCGTAGCAAAATGTTACTTTCAACCAAAACGTTCTTCGACATTCTTATAAGGCTACGAAATAAAATATTAATATAATAGTTTAACACTATCACTCTACTGATTGCCAGCTTTAAGATGTAAGAGATAGTGCTTCGAAATTACAAATACCCTGCTATTTTCTTGGTAAATATCAAAAGAGTATTTTAAAAGAATTTATACCTACTTCAAACGAAAAAGGTCGCGAGATACTGATAGAGATCAGCGCGTTCTACGCTGTGAATCTGGTATTAAATTTCCAGTACCGAAACATCGTATTTTTGACGGCCGTTCTGCCTTGCAAAACAATGATAAACTAGCTAAGTATTCTGCCTAGCAAATCTTCTCTGGAGTAGAAATGTCCGGAATCAAGTTAAACTGTAGGTCCTCTACGTCTGTGGTGCTTTAAACGTGCAACACAAGCATAGGACAGAGGGCCGCTAGGTCTCGCAAAAGTCAAAGCACTCGAAAAAATATTTAGCACTGTAATATTATAAGTTTTCCACCTCAACTTACGAATTGCTTCTACTTTGACGTGTTCCTATGAAACCGCAGTAATTTTTTTTAAGAAATACTCCATATAATATTTCGGCTCTTGTTAGCATGATTTCGTTTTTTCGTCATACTTCTCTATATTTTTCTAATTTCAGCTGTAGCATGTAATTTTCCTGAATCTGTCAATCTAAGGTCAGAAGTGCCTCATGTTTCTTCATCTTGATCTGAATCTCCCTTAGGTCTTCTTCTTATAGGCTTCCAATTCTTCATACTTTTTGTCGGCCTTCTATTGATTCGTAAAGTGTAGCGCATCCATATTTGTAGTTTTATATATTATAATTTCCTGTTCCACTTAATTTTATTTTGACCTCGGCTAATATTTTTTCCAATTGCTATTAGTCACACCCTCTTTTTAAACACTCCATAGACTCCATGTTACTCACTATGGATTTCTAATTGCTCTCCATTGATGTTGTTTAATTACTATCCTACTTGTAGCCTTCTACTTCTACCTCTCTAGTTTTGTTGTTTATTTACGTTCCGAAGCAATTATACGTGTTCGCTTCGTCACATATATATTTGCTAATTCCGAAATCTGGTCTTGTCCTTCTTTTCTTCTATACTTCTACATTTCATCAATTTTGTTTGTTATAATCTTTCTTTCTCTGCTGCTTTCTTAAGTTCTTAAATACGTCCCTATAAATAGAAAGGACGACACGCCCTTTTTCCAACAAACCATGAGGTAGATTCCCATATACAAAAAGATACCAACAGGAAGACCTCGACGAAGTTGGATAATGGAGATACAAGAAACACTGGAGGAAAGGTATATAAATCCCGAGCTACAGAGGGATCGCAAAGATGGAAGGACGCATTGGAAACCGGAAGACGTCTCAGACATTAAAACTGGTCAAAGAAGAAGGTATACTACCTCTAGTTTGTCCCTTTGTTCTACTCACGTCTACGTCCACAACTATTTGAACTGTATTTATATTTGCCGTTACTAACATTTTAATACACTGTCCATAATAATGTTAAGTAACACTGAGAAAAAGCATTTCCCTGTCTTGTATTGTATTTTGAAGGAACGATACTCTCTAAATGATTATCCAAACATACCTAGTGATTCCTTCATCTCTGTTAGGCTTCGCAGTTTTAATATGTTTATCTTCTGCATCATTGTTCTTCGTCGCTCTGCAAAATGCATATTTAAATACGACAAGTAGTATATGTATTTCAATATTATATTCATAGGTTTTTCTATTATTAGAGTGATTACGCGTATCGTATCTGCATCAGACCTCTTAGGTTAGAAACAATTTCAGCAGTCACTTATTTCTTATTCTATATTTAGTTCTAATTTCAGGAACAGTAGAGCTGATAGTATATTTTATATTTATTTTCAATTCTCTTCGAAAACTCTGACTCTTACGAGACCTCTCTCTCCTCCTCCTCCTCCTCTTCTCTCCTATTCCTATGTTGCCCGTCTTAAAGTACTATAGACATATAGACCCGACAGCTTAACGTAGGATCCGTAAACTTTTCTACTCCAGAGGATATTTACTAAGCAGAATACTTGGCTGGTTTACCACCGCCTTGCAGGGGAGAACGGCCATTATAAATTCGATGTTCTGGTTCTGGTACTGAACCCTAGACTTTTGGCGGAGGATTCTAACGCGCTAACTTCTACCTCCACATACACCTCGGCTGAAATGTACTCAGCCGTTAGCTATGTTCAATCCGACCAGTTAAAATATTTTCACTAAACAATTCCTACGTTATACTACTCCCTTATATATCCTGAATAAAACATATAAGACACATACATTTTTCAATTTTTTAATTATCATTTCATTTAGTTTATTGTAACAATATTTACCTGTTCTACACCGATTACCATTGTTTATTAATAACAAAAAAAAATTAATTATCTAATGTGACAATATGGATACTTACGTAAACATATTTGACAAACCAGATTATT
>JABXWE010035131.1:0-12076 GCA_014611495.1 Limonius californicus
CAGCGTGAGTCAACAGGAGCGGTAATATTGCGTTTTGTTCGGGTTTCACAGCAATTTTTAGATTCTCTGATCTGCGCTGTAAATCTCGAAAGGCCTTTCCGGACTAGAGTGTAGGACGCGGTTTGAGGGCGTTTGGTTGGGTAGTGAAACGCAGTATTTTTACTGTAGCTCAAAGTCAGGTATTTTTGGGGCTGTATTGAGTGATTGCACTGTTAGTTGTGTACCGATACAGGTTACAATTATAATTATATATATTATTGTTGCAAACTTGGATTTATATATACATACTACACATTTATTTTTGCTGATATTAAATATTGTTGCTGCAAGTGTGTTTGTTATTTATTGTTACCGATCATTGTTTCTGTAGTAACGAATTAAGTAAGTAAAACACTGTGGGTACGACTAATCAATCGACAGCTGCGTTAATGGTAGTGTATTTTATTATTAGTCGTTGGTTTTCCAGGTAATTAACATAAAGTTAATTAAACTATTTATTCGAGATAAGCAGAGAACCGCCCATCTTCGATTGAGGTTCCGGGAGGCTATCATTATCCAATTATTTACTTACTTAGTTGGAAATTATCATCAGGCGTCACATATAATTAAACATTATCCACAGGAATGAAATCGTAGGAATCTTAAGAGGAAATAGCAATGAAGTAACTAAGTAGTTAGCCAGCCTCGGTGGTGTAGTGGTTAGCGCATTTGCCTTTAGATCCAAGGGACGCGGGGTCGAACCTGACCGAGGTCGGCGAGATTTTTCTAGCGAGCAAAAATCTGAAAGTGTACCTTCTGTCGGATAAGAAGTAAAGCCGTAGGTTCTATGCGACTACGATGTGTGGCACGTTAAAAATCACTACTGGAGTTGGAATTACCCTAGATAGGCAAAATTCTTAGTTAGAGTGTACATAGGAGAGAAGATCGCTACGTCTCGTAAGAGATGAAGCACTTTAAGAAGAAGAAGAGTGTACAATAAGCAATTACGGCTGCAGTGCGTAGAGATTCTTAGGAAACCGTGTTTTAAATCTCGTTCTTTCAAATCAACAACAATCAACTAAGTAGTTACAAACTTCATTCAAACGTATTTCTTATCAATATTGTTCATACAAAGTGATTTTTTTAAAAAGTCAATTATTATTAATTTAGGCGTACAAGACTTGGAATTATTTTTAATGGCGTATAATGTTATTACAGTTAAAATCGTGACAAGGGTTATACCGACAGGGAACACGATGTATTTTCATTTATAGAGAGAGTATTCATTTTACCGCAATCTACTTTTTTCGTGTCTTTATGGTGAATTTTCGACAAAACGGATGCTATCTTTAGTCACTCACATAGATCTAGTTCTAATACAAAAATGATATTTCCGTCACTAGAGATTTATATAAGATATGCTATGCAATAATCTTATTATGATCAGAAATTTGAAGTTTCAAAGGTCAGGAGAAGTCCATCATGAATTCACATTTTTAGTATTACTTATAAAATGAAATAGGTTTTCTTCCGCCAGCACAGATTCATATGAATAACGGTGTAAAATAAACTTAATATAACCCGAAATATAACATTTTCAAGGTTAATATGTTTTTTATTATATTCAAAATACAGTTTCTATACCTTAGCTAACACTAAAGTTAGTATATTTCACACTAGTGCTAATACCAAATAGAGTTTGTTTTTCATTAATACAGACACATACGGGAAATTCTACATTTTCAAAATGACATCATGGCCACCTCTTTAAAATATCATGGCTGTTTTGACTTTGAAGATGTAAATAATTATTTTCAAGGACATGTGTATATTTTTTTTAAAGGAAATTTGTAAAAACTTGCTTTGTCTATGCGATATCGTCACCTTGCTTCCACTTCTAAAACAGATTGAATGTTATCAGTCAGCAAAACGTTATGAATGGGAGTTTATGAAATAACGTTTATGTGATCTATAAATTTAGTTTTTGAAGGTCATGACATGCGTATGTTTTAAGTTACATAAAATATCCTCGAATCAACTCGCAAGCCAAAATAAATATTTTCAAAATGGATTGTCATTTTTAAAACGCTTACAGAATTACGAAAAACAACGGCGAGTAGCTCTGTATTATCCGTGTTTTAAGGACATATATCTACTTACATTCTCAAATTCGAATACATGTAATAGGTTTGAGCTGACATTCTTATAAAAATTATTTTAATGACCATAATATGTTTTTTTTGCTTTTCTTAAATACTTAACTTTTTTATTTATTTTTAGGGTATGTGTACTCTCAAGTCAAATTTTCAAGAACTTATTTTAAATGCCTTTTATTGTTCTTCTACTTTTTGTGTGTGAACTTCAAAATTATTAATCAATGAAATTATTATTAATTAAAGGGTGCTTCGAAAATTCGATACACGGTTTTGGTAAAATAGTTAACAAAATAGAATTAATAAAATCATTATAATTCTGAAACTAAAATGTACTCAAACTTTCCCCTTGCAATGTAGTTTTGCATTGATGCTGCAGTATTACTAGATAGTCCTTTTCGATTCTACGAAAACTAAAGGCTTGTATGAATGAACGATTGCATTCTAACCCACCGCAGTGTTGACAGTACCGTGATAAAGTTGAAACGTTATACTTTAAAATATTTTCAAACATAAAAGGTGAATATAATAAAACGTTGCATGGATGCGGACGCGTCCCTTCGTCCAAATGGCATCACTATATCAAATTTAAAAAATAAAACTCCTATGAAGCATAACGTACAATCATTCAAAACAGCAAGCTTAGTTCACTGAACCATTAAATTGTTGCAGAGAATTCCGAATTAGCAAGGTTTCGTTGACATGCAAGCCATGCTAAGTCCTTTGAATTTGTAATAGCCAAAGCTTCTGCACCAAAGCGGCACTGGAGCAGTGCCAAAATTGGCAAAGTGCAGATGCGTATGTCGCTGGCGAATAAAATATTTTGTCTGCAGAAAATGGATACTAAAACACGGGCGGAAATGCGTATGTTCATTAAAAAATTTTCAAACAAAGTTGAATAATCAAATGGACTTCGATGTTCTCTTTTCCATTCGCATCCGCCATTTGTAATTAACCTATTATTTGTTCAAGACGGCACAGGTTAAGATCAAACCCAATTTAACTTTCGTGAGCTTTCTTCTATTATGGAAAAAGTTTTGCGTCGGAAGTTGGCGGCGGTTACAGTTCATTATTAATTTGTTACTTTGTTGCAGGTGACATCACGCAGAAAGGATACGAGAAAAAGAGAACAAGACTTCTGTCCCCATATGTGCCTAAACAAAACACAAGTAAGTTGTTCATAGTTTTAAATTTAAGTGCCGCGAACTTTCGCCGGTTATGAAAAGTGCAAAAGGAAAGCTTGTTTTAAAAATTCATTACCAAGTTCAGCCGCTCCGTATCCGGCACACAAATAAATATAAAAATTTGCGACGCTTTTTATGACGGTTATCCCGAATTATTTGAACAAAGTTATATTGCAGAAAGTTGGTAGTTGTTTCAAGTTAAGCCGGCAGTTTATTACATTTCGAAATTTTAAGGGAAAACTTAGCTCCAGCCAGCTTGATGTGCTTTTTCTGCGATCCAGAAAACGGCGGCGAGCTGGCGTTATTGACAAACACATTTATAATGTCTAAAAAACGGACCGGCTCATACACAAGCTTTCTACTTCTTTAATTTTGTTACGCCACTTTTTCTCCCTTTTTTGCGTTAATTTGTTCGGTGATTAATTTCGTTTCTTTCTCCGTTTGCATTTCGTGCTGACTTTCTTCCTTTTTGTCCAACTGTGTTGTATGTACTTTGTCCGGGACATGTTCAGAAATTACCCTACGTGGTTCTGATATTAATGGCTAACCCATTTACTTCTTTCAGGTTTTGTGACTTATTCCATTAAGTTCCTCTCATTTAGTTCTTAACAGTTCGCGGTTATCGGAAACTTAACCGTTGTCTGGCAAGTTTAAAACTTCTGTACATTAATATGTCGAAACGATTTATGTTATTCTGATAAACTCGCAATGAAATACCGTACAACTTTTTTAAACAAATAAAAATCCGCAGAAAAGATCCATTAACGAACTCTATTTAAGCTTGTTTCCAGTGAAAAGAGACAATGAAACGCGTAAAATAAATTTAGGTATATTTTCAAACATATACAGAGGGCGTCGCTATACAAATTAATGAATACGGAACCATTAGTGTATTCCATTACAATGTTTATTTGAGATGAAAAACCCCACGAATTCATTGAATGGATTACATATTTTCGAAATATGCCAAATCCCTATTTTAAGATTTGAAAATTGAAATTTAACCTGACTCGGTGTTCTCATACCAATTGGAAAACCAACATAAATGATGATGGACCAATACATGTTAGTGAAACAATGAACAAAGCTAATGACCTTGGCGATTTACAGAATTTATGTTTTCAAGGTCATATCTTTTAATCTGTAAACAATTCCTTGACGTCAGTGTTGCATCTTACAATTTCACTGATTGTTAAAACTTGCCTTATTTTCCTTTAAACTATTTAGTTTAATAATCTACGCCAACAAGCTATTTTTTTAGGCTTTCACAGACCTTAGAGGCCCATCGTTTTTGGTGTGAGACAAGGCTAAGTTTTCATAGTGTGCTGCAAATCTATATTTCAAATATGTAAAACTATTTTAGCCTGACCTGGGCATTTACTTTTGTTCATATCGTATATTCATTGCAAAACCACGGAAAATTATGTTAATGATGTCAAATTACTTAAAGGATGAACAAATATAATGACTTTGTAAGGTGTAAAAAATTAATTTTCAAGGGAATGTATAAATTTCAGAGCCTTAATTACTTGCTAAATTTTTGTATATCTATTTTCCAATGAAAATTACAACTTCCCCTAAATAATATCTCCACAATAACATTCTGGCATCTTCCCATTTGTCAATTCTTGTATCGCCTTACTTTTAGCATGGATGTCGAACATCTTAATCGAAAATAGCAAAACTTTTTAACTAAGTTTTGGCAGAAACTATCATTTAGATTCCAAAGGACGACATACATAATAATCTAGAAACTAGGAAACGCCTAAGCTGAAAACTTTGGTTTTATTCCTAACTGTTAATATAGAAGGTTCATAAACTTTTAATAATTCTTGGGAAAGGTTTGGCGAAAAACAAACTTTTCAGTTCATTAATCTCGTTTGGACGGTTTATTTTTAATTCGTTTCTTTTTATTTGAAGTTTGGAATTTCTGAAGTAAATTGACAGAGCCTTCTAGGGAACACTTATTCAATTTTCTTCGAAAAAAAAATTCTCCTGCTTGATATTTGCACACGTTCGATTCGACGTTAGCAATTTAAATCAGATTTTTGCGGACTTTTGAGAATTGGAAGAATACATAAGAGTCGGGAGCTTACAAGCGAAGTTTTTAAACTTGCCAGACGGTAATTTCCTAATATTTCTTTATAATAGAATTTTAAAACTGGGTCACTTGTTTTTCCACCTTCATAAATTCATGGCATACCCATTTTGCATAATTTTCTTGCTTCGTGTATTTTTGTATTGTTTACTTTTAATAAAATAACTCTCATGTCTGCCACTGAATTCATATACACCACTTTAGTTTCGTTTTTGTCTATTTTGGCAAATATTTAATTAGTAATTTATATTTTCCTATATTAAAAATTTGAATAAATCTTAGTTTCTTGCAAACGATCATTGTGAATTCTGTGGCAGTTTTATGTGAATATTCTAATGGTACTGTTCACATTTAAACGAAATTGTCAAAATCACATTTTCTTTTATAAAATTGTGAACATTTCCACTACATGTATTCAGTAGTACATCATATTTCGCAAGCTTTAAAAACTTAAGGCGTGCTTTCACTAATAGCTTTATTAACTCTTGTGCGCTTAACGCGTTCATGTATTGTATAATGTTTAGCTGGAAGCGGGGGAAATGGCGGCGGAAACGGAAATGAAAATGGCGGCAACGGCGGTAAGCAACACACAAGAAGACGCACGCAACGACGCGTCACGCACAACGAGAAGAGATATCACTCAGGTTCGCTCGATTGCTCGATTGCTTCTAATTCACGCTATCATTTTTGGTAGAGGTTGTCTATACACCTTGCACCCGCTTTTCATTGGTCGGTGTCGTGAAACTGCACGAAAATCTGTTACTTTGTGTCACATGTTATACGTTAAATCTTTTACCTTTTCCTCAATAGAATTTAAGTTATGAGTAGTTATAATTTTACAGTTTGATCAATTTTATAAATGCTCATATATTTTAGTTCTGTAACTATTCAAATTGCACTGGTTTTCAGGAGTTGTACATACAAAGAAATTCGTAGGTAATCTGTTTTTAGATTTTATTACGTCCTACCTCCTACAAGAATCGGGCATTATAATTTGGCATCGGTATTAAGTTTTAGCAACAGATATAGAGCGTTGATCAGTACATATTAATAAAGGACAACTTATACCGAGAATGGAAAATACTAATTCTATAAAAGGATTGACTAGTGTCCTGTCAAGAGGCATTGCTAGATCTACTATGTCAATTACCACTCATAATGCTACATCTTTCATTGTAACAATTACATACACAGACAGCTTCAATATATAGACACCACTTTTGATCATTAAAAATGGTGAAAACCCTACGACTTTCTGTTGTATTTCGGAAAATATCATTTATACAGTAAGAATTCTTGTCAGTTTATTGCCAGCTTTGTCGATACTTTAATATATTTACTAGTGGGATTTGCTTTTTTAGTATCTCTCACCGTGATCATATAAAAACCATCTTAAATTTGTACACCGAGTTGGTATCCGGAAAGTTCACCGACGGAAAGTTCACCGATTCTACAATTGATCGCTGATGATTTATTAAAAACCATGAAACATGGAAAACTGTTTTAAGCTCATTTATTTATTTCGTATCATAAAGTACGAGCCCTAACAACTATATATTGGGACAAAATAAAATACATATATAAGTCAGGTATTTGACAGTTTATTTGTTTTTTTAATAATTTTTTTAATTTAATACTAAGTAGCTAGTTAAGTAACAACAATTGGGGCCTATCAGCAACACAAAAAACAAAATACTTATTCTATCATCTCTAATTTAGAAGAAAAATGTTCATATTGTGTGGCAACTAAATATTCGGACAGTATAAAGTAACTGTTAAAAATAAAAAAAGATAAGACAAGTAGGCTGCGAACACAATGGAGAACGAAACGTCAGTTTAATGGGCAATAGTTTTCTTACGTATTGAGTGAATCGCTGCGTTTATTGAACAAAATGGTGTTTGGTATCTCTACAAGATCAAAAATTCGTGAGTTAGTGCTTAAAAATTATTGCCGCAATAAAACAATACGTGAAGTGGCGGATGAACTTCATATTCCTAAAACTACAGTGTGGAATATAATTAAGCATTATGGAGAAACGGGAAATATCCTAGATAAAAAACGTAGAAGTCCGGGTCGTCCAAAAGTAGTTTCTGACAGGAATAAGAGACAATTAGTAAAACTATGCAAAAAAGGCCGAAGAAATACTTTAAGGTAAATTACGGCTGAATGGAATCACGAAACTGGATTAAATCTGTCAAGGGAATGCTGTCGCCGGTGGATTCATAAAAGTGGACTCAAGTTTTATAAGGTTGAATTACAAGTAACAATTTAAAAATGTAATTTTAAACAAAATTTTTTTCTTATAGGCAAAGGAAAAGCCACTGTTGACGGAAAAACAGAAGAAAACCAGGCTTGTATGGGCAAAATCTAAACTGTCTTAGTCGGTAGAAGATTGGTTGGTAATTTTCAGTGACGAATCAAAATTCGACATATGTGTTGGTGATTACCGCAAACGCGTGATTCGTACTAAACATGAGGTTTTCCACAAAGATTGCCTAAAACGTACGAGAAAATTTCCTACAGGAGTGATGATTTGGGGCTGCATGGCAGCATCAGGATTAGGATGCTTTGAATTTATTGATGATACCGTGAATGCCGCGAAATATCAACAAATATTGGAAAACAGTCTGCTACCAAGTATCGCGAAGTTAAATGTTGGCGAAAATACATTTTCCAGCAGGATGGAGCGCCTTGTCATACGGCCAAAACCACAAAAAAGTGGTTCGGCGACCACAACGTAAATGTTCTTTCTTGGCCTTCCAACAGTCCTGATCTCAATGTCATTGAAACAGTGTGGCTTAAAATGAAACAAACATTGAGGAACAACCCACAACGGACATTACCGGAACTTAGAGCCAAAATAGAGCAAATTTGGAATGGATTTACACCCGAAAAGTGCAGATCCTTAGTTGAGTCAATGCCCAACCGAATTCGAGCGGCCTTAAAATCTAAGGGTGATGTTACTCCATTTTAGACAAAAAAACGTGCTATGTCCCAATATTTAGTTGCCACGCAATGTGAACATTTTTCTCGTTAATTAGAGATGATAGAATAAGTATTTCGTTTTTTGTGTTGCTGATTGGCCCCAATTGTTGTTAATTAACTAGTTACTTAGCATTAAATTAAAAAAATTAAAAAAATACAAATAAACTGTCAAATACCTAATTTATATATGTATTTTATTTTGTCCCAATATATAGTTGTTAGGGCTCGTATTGCCAATATTTCTAAAAAATTGAAATGTGCTGATTTTGAATTAATTTTCCTGAAAATGATAATGATGTAGGTACCTGTAAATTTCGAATAAAACACATTTTATTGAAATCATTTAATTGAAAAAAATACTTCTGAAACATCATTAACCGACCGCGAAGTTTGTTAAATTTATTTATGATTTATTCGATTGCCTGAACAGTTTTCCACGTTTCATGGTTTTTAATAAATAAATCATGAGCGATGAATTGCAGAATCGGTGAATTTTCCTTTCGACGAATTCCGAGTCGGTGAATTTTCCATGCGACAAATTTACCAGTCGGTGAATTGTTGTCGGTGAACTTTCCTAGAACCCACCGAGTTGTCACAGTATCATTTACTTTGAGCAAAGACTTACACCATAGACAAACGACGTTTGGTCACTCCGCTAGTTAACCCCTCTATAGAATTAGCATCAACGCCTTGTCTATGGTGCATTTTTCTTAGGACGCATTGTATATTTAAACTGAGCCTATGCCTCCTGCTAAGACTTAATTTTGACGCTAAAACAATACATCTTTCTGATAGATTTCTTGTAAATATGCATCCCAGACGACTGCATTACGATAATCCTAACGACCAGTGCTTTAGTAGTAAACAATATGTTTTCCAACGAATTTTTCGCCACCGGCAGTTGTTTCTTGTAACTTTTTGTTTTTAATTTTGTTGTCGTTTCGCATGCCTGAGTGTATTGTTTTGCATGTAGCTGTGGGGTCTGGGGGTTCCTCCGAGACCAGGGGGGTTAGCCCAGCAACCAGGGCCCTCCGCAGAGGCAATAGGCGGTTGACCCGCAATGAAAGCCGATACCATTCAGGTGAGTGCTTCGCACATCGTGCTTTTTTCATTTCCATCACATTTCTCATCGAACATTGTAATTATTTGTACAGAACTGGAAAAACAGATAAATTAATGGTTTATTCGCAAAGTTCGTATGGTTACCGAAATCTTTTAATTTACTTTTTGACCTATTTAATTGTAAATACACACTGCAGTACTTTTTGCACTACGTTAACCTTTACCAAAAAAATCATCCTCCTTCGTGGAATTCGATAATTCCACCCTTCTAATTTACTCGATTACTATCTCTTCAGGATGCTGCTGCTTGTTTTCCCCATACGTTGGTATAGACTATTGACAATAAAAGAGGCTATGGCATATACAAGGAATTTTTCTTTTTGGTATACATTTCCTATGTATACTTTTAAAAAGAACGCGTCAATTACGCCTATTGTGTAGGCAAGCAACTATACCGACAATTAAAAAACAGAAATAAACGTCACGGTAGTTGTGAATTATTTGAGTATGAAGGTTATGTTGATGCAGTGTTTATATTAAATAAGTATTTCACCCTGTATATACGACGCAAATGATGACTTATTTGTTAAATACATAAATCGACAGGGTGATGTTTCTGTAAAGTCCGTGAACATTGTACTTTCTGTGTAAAACAAAAATACATCAGCGGCAAAGTGATGTAATGGTCAGCATAGGTGCCTTCCAAGCAGTTGATTCGGGTTCCATTCCCGGCCATCGTAAACTTTTTTTAATTATTATTTTTTGTTATAACTATTAATTATGATTTCTTCAACGTAGCAAAAAATATTTAATTTCATTTCTTCGGTTAAACCGTAATTACTTTTAGTTCTTATTTTATGGGAATTTATTACGCATCCCTCTGATTTAAATTTTCTAACAATTGTTTGTATGGTTGGAATACAAGGAATAGGTCTTTCTGGATATTTTACTGAAAATAAATCTCTCACAGTTCTTAATCTGTTACCATTCTGATATCACAATAGAATTTCCACTTTTTCGTCTTTACTGTACATTGTTGTATAAAAAATGCAAGTAGACACTAAATAAAGATTAATTTTATTTTTTTACATTGAATTAATTTGATTGTTTTGGTCACAGCACGCTTTAGTTGTCTGTATAGTTGGTTGTCTTGATAATAGGCGTAATTGACGCGTTCTTTTTAAAAGTATACATAGGCAATGTATACTAAAAAGAAAAATTCTCTGTATGTGTGAAGTCCTTTTTGCAGGTATAGTCAACTTATAGAACATGAACGCAGCATTACCTACATCCTGTTTCCTTTTAAGGCGTTACAAACTTTTCTATAATAAGAAAGTACATAAATGTATCAGTATTTTCGTATTAGTTGCGTTTATACTAGATACATATAAAACAAAATGTGTTCATGTTCTGAAGGTTTTTTCGGATATCTGCGTTCATCTCATCGTTTCGCTTCTTTACTGTAAAGCTAATACAGTGTTTGTTAACTCTTTACTATTCTAAATGGGGTTTCGTGTAAACTTACCGAACGACAGAAATTCCAGAGACGGTTTTTAGTATTATTTGCCCACTCATCTGTAAGATGGACGGAGTCGAGGTGAGGAAAGAATAGGGAAATTGTGTGTGGTTGGTTGCAGCACAAGATTTTTATACGCTGCCTTGGTAAAGCTGCGGAGTCGAACCCAAACCGTAATCACGGTTTACTCAGTAACTCTACCAATTGAGCTACCACCACACTTTTTTGTCTTACTGCGTTGAAATTCAAGTTAATTAGTAAGTCAAAACGATATTAATAATTATAACATTTTTTTATTTGTTTTCTGCTGCTGTGTACGTATGTTAAAGTAATATATTTCGTTTTCAAAACGATATAAATACAAAAAGTAAGTATGTGTAGTCAGAAAAACAGGACACTGGACGTTGATTCCGAATTAGGCTCTAGTGTTCCAAAACTTCCAATAACTGATGCTCATGCCCATTCATTTTAGCCGTTTTTATTGAGTGTTTATAAATTTTAAAAGTTTCAAACGTATCTATATTAGGTTTATCGCCGCAGAAGTACAAACATGTAATTATATTACGTGAAGCTAATACATCGTTGTGTAGTATTATGTCCATAACTTGCACTGCTGTAAAGACTACAACTCTAATTAATTGATTCACATACTAATAAAAAATGCTGATTATATATTAGTAATTCAAAACAGTAGTATTTAAATTCCATATTTTGTGACATACCGCAGAAAATTGGTAAAATATAAACAGAACAAGTACATTTAAAGTAATTTTTTAAGCTACAACCTAACAATAAGTTTTCAATATCTTATCTAATGCAAGAAACAGAACTATGATTGGTTAAATTCAAACGAATAACAACATACAAAAAATCTACCTACACTAATCACTTGTTGGAACACAACCATGCATTTATATTAAATAATAACATGCTTACACTTTTACGGTTATTAACGTAAAATTATTTATATTTGAAACATTTGGAATTAACGAACATACGTTAAAATATATTTTTATTAATAATCAAATTAAGCTCATAAATTCCCTATTGGAAGTTTTGTTGCTCTAACTATACAATTTTATTTACTTATATTTGTAT